>JASCZW010020949.1:0-11456 GCA_034211315.2 Aedes japonicus
CTTCTTCTTCATAATAGCCCAAAATCTCTCTATCGGTCTGAGCTGGGGACAGTTAGGTGGGTTGAGTTCTGTCGGTACAAACTGAATCTCGTTGGTTTCATACAACTGTAGCACAGTTTTACTGTAATGACAGCTAGCAAGATCTGGCCAAAACTTGACAGGTTCAATGTGGGATCTGATGAATGGCATTATTCGCTTTTGTAGACATTCCGTTCTGTACAGCTCTGAATTCAATGTCTTATCAGCGATGAAAACCATGGGTTTACGTGCAAATTTATCTACAAACACGAACTTGAATGTGGCAGAAACATCTCCCTGAGCCGTAGCCAAGTTAAATTTTTGTCCCGGTAGCTGTTCGAAATCGGCCTTTACATAAGTTTCATCATCAATGAGGAGACAACCATTGAATTTTGTCAACACTTGATCATACAGCTTTCTGGTACGGATTCTGGCCACATTGTTCTGCTTTTGATCCCAATTTGGTTGTCTACAGGCACGATATGACTTGAAGTCTACCTGGAAACGAATCCGTTGTACATGGCCAAATCACGGTCTGAGATGTTGTGGTTTGCCTTAATGTTCTTGATGACTTTGTTCCGCGTATGACGGTTGACAGTACCCACTCGACGCTTGCTTTGAAGCTTGCGATCCGTCGACAAAGTTTGTCTGTACTTTTTCAAAACACGCCACACGGTATTTCGGTGGAAGGCTCAACACTTTAGCAAGTTTTGGACCAGACCACAAAGGGTTTTCCATATGATTGCGCACAATTATTTGTATTCTTCTTCCATTTTGTGTTTCTCTGAAACACGTTCGAACTGCCCCGCGAATAAAAAAAATTCTGATGTTGTTATTGTTATAGGGAACACATAATATATCATAGTTTACATATCCGACCACAAGGGTCGCTGTAAGAATCAAACATGTTTGTTCCAATACCAAATGGGCCACAACTTATTGACAGTTCCACTATAGAGCTCGGCATGTTGTGAAAATTGAGTAGATAAAGGTTTGAAATTGAAGAGAGGGAATTATAAAGTAGTATTTCGAGGCATGCACACAATCTTTTACCACCCTAACCCAATGCGGGTTAGGCAGGGCAGGAATCGAGGGATATTTATATTGGATTTAGGAATGCTGTCTTTCGTTGGGGCCCCACCCGGTTATTTTTCACCTTTTGCGGTTTGCGGTTTGCGCTACAGCACGAATAGTTTCTCGTCCGTTAAAACGAATTCCTGATCAGCGTGCCGAGGGAGGATCATCTTGGCTCGATCCAACTTCTTTTTGCTGGTAGCCTCCGAAACGCCATGACCTTAGGTTTTTAGAAAGGCTTATAACCAAGCTCCTTGCTAAATATGGTGTGAACGGCCCCGATGGAAGCGAGAAATCAGCAGTCGTTTTCCGGATTGAGCGGTTCTTTATGTGCCCACTAAACGTGGCCTGGTGTCGCCTGATTGTAGTGTAGATAGAATGCCGCTTGATCTCATGCGATTTCAGCAGCCGAAATATATCGCCGGGTCGCACACCGCTAAAAAAAACGCTTAATTACGTCGCCCGATACTCTTTCTAGCTCACAATAGCGCGTGTATAGTCAAAGATCCTCAGAATATTATAGGTACTCAGCCATAGTTTGGTAACGATATGAATACAGCCAGTTTAAGGTTGAAGACTTCGTAATTATTTTTTGAAATCAATGATTGAATTGCGCTTGTATTGGTAAATCTATTTGAACAAAGGTGTGAGAAAATAAAAATCAAAATCTAGTCTTAAGTTTACCATTGCACATGTATCCGTATTTGAGGCAAGTGTTTCAGTGGGAAGTATTGAAATTTCTTGCAACATCTATTTATTTCAATAACTCACGAGGTGAAATTGCTTGCGTGTCGCTTTTTGATAAATGGGTTTTCATGTCCCATATGCTGAAGGATTAATTCAATAGTAAAATTTAACATGGATTACAGTGGTCTATTATACAAACCATCGGGTATACAACAAAAGAAATTCTAACATTGGTCAATAAAAATATTCGTTAAATTTAAATCGTATCCGGTTACATTTATTACGAGCTGTAGAAGTGTTCCGACAATATGTTTGTTCTGTCGGATGTGGTTCCATGTTGTGGTCGTGAGTAAAATCAAATTACATTTTTTTCAACTTGTCTGTAGAACCAATCACATCAGCGGTGAACCTTGAGAGTATGCTTCCTGTGGTAAATCCTTTATCTCTGCCGTTGTTAGCATCGTCTTAATTTTCGTTGCAAGATGGACCAACCATGGTCTTAGCCGTCACACAGCAAAGGAAAAAAAAAGAAAAATTTCGTTAATCCTATAAATCCTTAAACGTCGGCTGCATTTCTGCAGGTCGAAGCATGATTTTTTCTTGTGCTAATTTTATTTGTCCGCGATCAGCAACAAACTTGCTCAGTAAAGCTCCAGCACCACACCCAGCAAACGGGGGTATATATTTGTTATGCCAGCTGTATCCTTCATAATGCTGAAAGCGGGAATCCATACACGGTTCGGTTGACGAAATATGTTGGGGTTGGAAATTTGCTCGACTTCTTTGGGCATAGAGTATTATTGTGCTTATCACACAATATACAAATTCATGGATTGTGTTGGCATCAGAAGCTCTCAATTAACAACTGTGAAAGTGCATCTAGAACATTAAGTTGTGAGTAGGCAATAAGCTAATAGTGAAAGCAATAAGCTTGACAAGTCAAGGAAGAAGGAAAAAATCCATAAAAAGCATCGAAAATTTTCATATTTTGTTGTACCCTTACTTGCATGAACAAACATCTTCTATAGTGCACTGAGGCAACAACCCTGCTGGGGATGTACTCTTCTATAAGGCGGAGGAGTCTCAAACCACCATAGAAACATTTCTTGCGTTCAAAAACCTCCACCTGTCAAATTTGGTTCCGTTTGCTTGATTAGTTTTCGAGTTATGCAAAAAAATGTGTTTCATTTGTATGGGAGCCCCCCTTTCCAGATGTGGAGGGGGTTTCAAACCATCATGAGAACATTCCCCAGCCTACAAACCATCTGCATACAAATTTTCACGCCAATCGTGAATTAAATTATGAAAATTGTTTCACTGAATAGTTCCCCAGTTGATAATGGTGCACAATTCCATTTAACATTTTCATCTTCACGTTTTGAATAACAATCACTTCTCACCGAACCTTCGACAAACAGAACACTGATCCGTTGATGAGTGTCGAATATCGATCCAGCGATGAATATTATTCCTGATCACTCCCGCTCAACTGTTACTGTGCCGCCCGTCGTGTTTTCCTTTTCTGCGGTATTACTACTCACCGGAATTAATTTCAATTATTGACAAAGTTACGCTCAGTCTGTGCGAAGATTGTTTACTAATTGATAGGAGGAAACTGGGCGGAGCTAAAATATCAGCTGACAAGCATTGTTGCCATCTCAGGGAAGAATATTATTTCTTTCAATATTGTTGCTCATGTGAGATTATGTTACATAGCAAATTAGCGAATATTTTGCTTCCAACTCAATAAATATACCATAAGGCACCGAAAAACATTCGACACAACATGTTTTGTACAGAAATATCCCAGTTTTTGAACATGCCAAAACCTTTCAGCTAAAAATATCGAGATGTAAATCTGGCAACTGCCGATGATCGATGATTCTCTGGCTCGCTTGAAGCGTAGTGTGTGTGCTGTCGAAAGTATGGTTTATATTGCTGAGATTTTCGAAGTTGCAATGCGCTCAAATGAATCGTGATTTTTTTCTTGGGGCGCGAGTGATTTTACGAGTTGCGCTGTTCTGCTACATTGACAATACAGTGGCCTGGCATGTTTCTCGCTTGGAAATTTCGGAAGCAGTTTTCTCATTTAAAAGTGCTTGAAGGAACAAAAAGTGAATTTTCATAGGAAGAAAAATCCAGCACGCGAGCGGTGAATCCCTTTAAAAGCTGTGAAAATGTGGAAATCAACCAGAATTGTTCATGGAAAAATCAAGTGATGGGTCCTTGTAATAGTGTTAGTTTGAGAAGCAAATGGCGAGTTTGTGTTGGTGTATTGGGTAAGCGAACCAAGTTTTTGAAAACTACCAGATTTAAGTGAATTTATAGTGTTTTGTTTAATAAAATGGTTTTTAACAAGTGAGAATAACACAATTCTAATCAGTGAACATGCACAGGAAAATGTAAGTCATGATTTATTACCGAAAACGGCTAAAAATAATTGTTGACAGGAAGAAGAAGAAAAAGAAGCAGGCAATCATCATCATTGCCCAAATTAATTACGACTTCTTCAAAATTAAGGTAAATCTCATATTCCAAAGTAGTTTTATCAAATATCCTCAGAATATCCTCCGATGATCATGTTTTGAAAAATAATGATACTCTTATTGTTATGTTTTAGTATTCTCCGTTCGTGGAGTAACGATTATGATGTAGAAGGAGAGGTTCGCTCATCACCATGAAACACCAAGAGTGGACATTAATGTTTGCTGGAATGAAAGATATTAAGAGAAAGTGTTGAAAGTTCCGTCAGTGTACGTTAAGTTGTAAATACAATAGAAGTATTGAAAATTGAGCGAAAGGGCATGAGTGAAGTAGTACTAGAACCAAGGACATTACCTTTGCCTAACATCCCACAGCGGAGTAGGTCAAGGCACGGACGAGTCCACCACCTCAACAGGCAAAAGTAACCACTGCTAGCTTTGTGATACTTTCTAGTGGTAGTTTGTATGAACTCTGTTTTAATGCGCACAAAGGAGAGGAACTCTCTCCTTTTTGGGTCTGTTTTGATTCGCAACGTCTGATATCACTCAGTTTCTTCTCGTCAACTTTAACGTAGAGACCTCGGAGAGAAATACCGTGCAAAGAGACACTTGTATGTGTCGGTTTCAGGGCACCAAAATTTAGATGATAGTTTGGTAGTGCGAAGGAGTGAGTCACGAACGTTTTATAAATATACCGTTACCTATTTTATTTCTTGATATTTTGATAGTTTGTGCAAAACCTGATGAAAAACTGCGCTAAGCAAGTTGTATCTTGCCAGTGACGGTGGAGTTATGGTAAGCGTGACTGCGACTCTACACCGGTTCAATCGCAGTTGAGGTCATCGAGATTTTTCTGAGGCAAAACTATGTCTGGTCATGTCTGGGAAGTAAAAGCTGTTGGTCCCGGCTCATATATTGATGAATGCAATATGTAGCGTCCAGATGGAGGAGTCATGCTCCTGGCAACGGTGGTTGGTACCACGTGAGGAAATAAACCGATGGAAAATAATCGAATAACAAAATGTTATACCTAATCTATTTCGAAATTTTATGTTATAAAGGATGTCCTACATCAAATTGCATCACGGAAATAACGCAGTAGAAAATTACCAAAAGGATATTTTCTCTTGTAAATTTGGGTAGAAGAAGTGTTTTTTCTTTTATCGGAACATCAAAAAACAACTCGGAATCGTGCAGTCAACGGTGAGTTGTGTGACTAAATATTACTACTAGTTTTGAGCATCGAACGGAAAGAGAAATGCGGTCAGAATGGAAGTTCTATTAGTGATCAGGATAACAAGCGAGTCGTGTAAGCGTTTAAGCGGAATCCAAATGCTTCGGTCAGAGATTTGGCCAAAAAGTTGAATCTGTCCGAAGGAATACATACGTACAAAGTGCAGAAGGCTCCAAATCGTGACGAATGGAAAAATACGGTGGGAAAGTCACGGGCCTGGAAACTGTTCACCCAGATGCTGACGAAACCTTATTGTCTCATCATGGATGATGAGACTTACGTCAAAGCGGACTTCCGGTCGCTTCCAGGGCTCCCGTTCTTCACCACCTAGCATAAGCATACCGGGACTGAAAACGAGGAGATCTACTTCAAAGAGTGTCTATAGAAGCGTGTGCTTCCTCTGTTGAACCAACACGAGGGCCCTACAATCTTCTGGAAGGATCTTGTTTCGTGCCACTATTCAAATATTGTCCTGGAGTGGCACGAAGCCAACGGGGTCATTTCGTACCCAATGACATGAACTCTTCAACGCACCTGAACGAAGGCCCATCACAAAATACTGGGCTATTACAAAGCAGGACGGAAGCGTCCTAAGGCGGTCAAATCTGAGGAAAACATGAAGAAAACGTTAGTTTCCGTACAGAAAAATCTACAGCCAGATTCAAAGAACCTATTGAGTTGAGTTAAGTGTAAGATGCGACCGTACAGTAATGGTATTGAAAATGAATAAAATAAATATGTCAAAACTTTACTAATTCGTATTATTTTATTATCTGAAAGTTTGAAAGGATCGGTCAATTAGGTAATTTCCTAAAGATTTTTTTGTGATGAAATTTGATGTGGGACACCTTTTATCGATTGAACCGGAATCATAACATTTATTCATTTGATATCTACCTTTGCGTCCATGATAAACACTTTTCAATTGGAATATTTTCTTCCTTGATCTGACAACATTGTTTGTATCTTTTGTATTTTTTTATAATTTTTTTTTTTGTTCAAAACGATTGAAATTTAAATGTATGATCGATTGTTTTATTTGACGGCGCATACAAACTCAGTACATTGATTAATTTTTTCTTCAATATATAATACTTTACGTGTTCACGTGTACATTTTGTATCCCCTTTACCCTCCCCGTGGACAAGCGAGAACATTTACGTACCCCCTACCCCCGCAAAATGTCTACGTAGTGTATGTTTCCTTATTTGTACATGACCGTTTCTTTTGTTTTCTGGAGACCCTTTATCATTCTTCGATCTTTAGTCATTTTGTTAAAAGTCTGGACATTAGGCCTTAAGCATTGAATTTGTTCTGAGCACCAACCAAAAAACAATTCACAATAAAATTAACGTGATTGCCTAGATTTGATGATGTTGATATAAATCACAATAAATTCCATTAAAACAACATTCCATATGCGAAACACATTCGTCCAAAGGCAACGCAATTCCACCTTTTGAATAAATAATAAAATTATATATTTAAAAAGTTTCAATACTTCCCACGTGCACGCATATCCTATATGCTGATACAGTTGTAGTGGAAAACTATGAACTTGTTTATAAAACACTAAAAAAAAAATACCGCATTACAAGTCACAAATGCAAAAACTGAATTAAATTCAACAACTCAGCAGAACGTAGCGCTGAGTTTAACAACATAATAAAAACCGAAATCCCGGTTGAACGTCCACTGGCACAGACAAGTGTGGTTGAAAAAAAGTATTCCTGAATCGAAAAGAGTGATTGACGTGGAATTGAAATTAATATAGGATGCAACCGCATGTGGACGTATCCGAACACACTGTTTGGTGTTTGGCCGGTTATTACTTTTCTGCATTGATGGGGAAAGCACCACATTTTAAACTTGTTCGTTGGGATTCTACCTATGAGCAACGAACATCCGCCAAAGCAAGAGTAAAGGTAGTCTTTCGATGATGCAGCATTCTCCACTGTTGGTTTTGGCAGAGCAATCTGGTTGAATGAGTTGTTTTTTGGGTAATTGTGGTCTGTGTATCTACAGCTAGTCAAAGCTTTGCTGTAACGGGCACATGTCAGAGGAACGTGTTCAAACATAATAAAATTTAAAAACAATTTTATTTTCCAGCTTCCACCAACTTTTTTAATAACTATATTCTGTTATAAAAATTCAAATTTGATTCAAGATTTGTCCAATTTTTCGTATGAATTACGGAATCATACAGCTTGCATTCTAAGATTATAATAAAGTAGCTTAATTTGATTTCTTCCACAAACCTACTTAGACAATCCCCACCGAGGGGTTCGTATCAGGGTAGTATTTTGATGTCTGAGAGCGTTCCTATTTTGATTTAGCCACCCACCTTCGCACCGGTCGTTCATAAAAAGGTAACACAATAAGACCCAAATTTATTCTCGCACCGGTTTCGTTTCGCTAAATATTTCGTGCAGTGTATTGTTTGAATACACTTCCGTACAGGTTTTCGATGTTCTGTTTTTTTTCCAAAGATTGGATCTTAGGAAACATCCAGCCATGCCCTGCAAGGCACTTCGTTATCTTGTTGCTTCCAATTCCTTCCGCGGGGTTTTGATGCACTATTTGTTTCACAACATATCACAATAAACGTGAAATTAGCAAATAACTCTTTAAAAACAAACCTGAAACACACAAATTGAAATGAAAGTCTTCTAGATGAAGATGTTGTTTTAACGTTTCAACTTGTTTTGCTTATTTATCTTCAAATAGCAACGCTCGGCTCGGTTGGGTCGGGTTGTCAAATTTACGAAGCAGCTGCTCACTGAGCAAGCAAATTGTCATTTTCCAACCCGGTTACCAACCAACGGTGCGGTATCGAGTTGTCAAATAGGATAACAATTTACCGATGTTACCGTATTGGTGCAGTTGGTCTTAGTAACCTATAAGGTAACTATTTTGGCCAAATACACACCACGTTAATGTTGCAATCATTTCTTGAGAGAGCCGCATGAATCGGAAAACGCAATATTGTTTATCTTGATCCACAAAGCGCTTTAAAGACTGGACTCGGAAAAAATTAGACCCACAAAAATGATCACCAAAAATTCATTTTGAATCGGATTTCAGGGATTACATAACTATATATTAGCTATGTTTAAGCATTATTTATTTATTGAATTTCTACCCCCTAGCTGAATGCTCGTACATTTCTCTTAATACTGCTCATGAGATCTTGGGCGAGGCTTTGTCCATCTTCCTTACACAATTTCTCCCAGTTTTTGTTCAAAGCTTCATCGGTTTTGAATGTTTTTCCGCTTTTCTTCAACTTCTACTTCATTATCGCCCAAAACTTTTCGAACGGACGAAGTGCTAGTGTGGGTTCGCCTCTTTTGGGACCACATTAACGCCCTTCGCTTTGTACCAATCCATTACAGGCTTGGCGTAATGGCACGAAGCGAGATCCGGCCAGAACAGCGCTTCTGCAAGCATTTCTCTCGATAAATCTGCCCGTTTATGGTGCCGGTTGTAACGAACGGCTTGCTGTACCGTCCGCACTTGCAGATCGCCTGCCACAACAGGTACTTCTTCGTGAATTTGTCCATCTTTCTCTTCGGGAACTTTTCCGGAGCCTTTAAAAAACTCAAGGCTGGGGGTCTGTTTGGTGCCCGCCTTGATATATGTCTCGTCGCCCATGACGAGTCAGCCTGGCTTGACCAGCCACTCACGGTACAGCTGCCACGCACGTAATTTGGCCACCGTGTTTTGCTTGTCAGTCCGGTTTGGCGCCTTCCTGACCTTAAAAACACGTAGCCCAGCCCGCTTCATGATCTGCTGGACGAACCACTTCAACGAATAGACCTTTTTGGCCACATCTCGAGTGGAAAGGTTCGGGTTATTTGTAAGGTACTGCCGTATCTTCCGCGCCTTGTCTAGGTATTCCGTTTTCGGTTTTCGGCCGCTTCCATGGTCTTCGTCTCCTGGAACATCCTCACAGCGCGGGACACGGTGAAATGGTGGATTTCAAGCCTTTTGTCGATCCATCTGTGCGACTGACCAGGATTATCGATTACCGCGCCCAAGATTTACTGGCGTAGCTCTTCTTGTTTCGAATGCATCTTGAAAACTACTTGACAAATCGTAATTTTGCACACATAAACATAACACTCTAAACTAGTATTACTCAAAATTTTATTAATTTTTACCAACGGAATAAAAAGTAACACCCAAAACAAAGTGTCGCATTTTTTCCAAGTCCAATCTTTATAAAGTAAACGAAGCCATGCAAGTGTGTTGCGACCGATTGTATGCCAAAAGATTACTTGAAAACAGGTTCCTATTAGTGCCTCGATAATTGAAGCAACCGTAGTATCTTTATTCAGTCATGAATAAATGAACTGATAAACGTATGTCTGTCCAATGTGTAAAATCAATTTTTGGTGATACTATAAGCTTTTGGACCGAAGATGGCGCCGAAAGAATAGCAAGTGCGGCAAGCAAGTGTATGCGGTCGCAATGAAAATCGTTCAAGGCGAAAGTTGTACCGAACCGTAATGGCTAAAACACGGGCTCGCTAGTTGTATCGCGAATATTTGACGAAGTTTTCCTGGGTGATAATGGACGATGAAACTTATGTGCTGGAAGACTTTAAGCAGCTTCCCGGAATGTCTTATTAGACTGCCATGCGAAGGAACGGAGTAGCGGAGCATTTTCCCAAGTTTCCCAAAGAATATTTAGTTTGGCAGGCAATACGCAGCTGTGGTCGAGCAAACCAAAGCTTCATCACTATTTGACCGATAAACATGGAAATATACCGCGAAGAATGCCGATAGAAGTGATTGTTACCATTCCTACGCAGCCAAAACACTCCCTCGCTATTCTGGCATGATTTTGCATATTGTGACTACACCAAAGATGTTTTGGAACGGTATATAGCGAATGGAGTCCATGTTGTACCGAAAGAGGCGATTTCATCCAAGAGAGAACTCTCTCAATATAAACAACAAGCTACCACTATGGAAAAAAAATAGAAATACTTGGGCAAAAGCAGCTAAATCGGTTGCAGAAAAGTTTCCACAGACCCTTATGGCTGGAGTAAACTCAAAAGTTCGTAGTTTCTTCATGCAGCCCAGTTTTCTTAACTGTTATTAGTTTTAAGATGACTAATAATGCACAATTAAATGAATAAAAAATGCATCTTGGATTACACTAACAGCAGATGTGTTTTATTCCAAACTTAATCTATCCAAATTTTATCGCGAACAAGCTATAGCTCGCAGTATATTTATTGGAATATGCTGTTTACGTGTGATAATCGTTTCATACAAGGCAGGTGATTCGGATGGAGAGAGTTCAGCGTATATTCATCCTTTATGCCCTTCGTTAATTGCCTTGATCGGATCCAGCAAACTTACCAGATTACTAAAGTCACTTTAGACTCATTGCCTTAGAGACACTTCCTTCCAGGCGGACAAATCTACAAAGGCTTTTCATTTTTGATTTGATACAAGGAAATCTCGACTGTTCATCGTTATTGGCCAACGTCTCGTTTTGCGCACCTTTCTAACATTTTTTCCATTTTTCAATGCCATAGAACTTTCAATGGGTTAATTGACCTGTTACATAGATGTAACCGTGCAATAGTGTATTAGGACTTTAGCATAAGATAGTCATAGTAATTATTTTAAAAGAAAATTCAAGACGGTGGTAAATAGATAAATTTAATACAGGTGGAACACCGCTTCCCCCACTTTCCCTAAATTTTACAACACAAAAAAGCAAACTCGCATGGAGCTCTGGGTCTAAAAATCTCTGTTGAACCGGTCGTAGCATATAAGGCTGCACAGAAAAAAAATAATTAATTTTAACATGCGCGTAAATTTTTCCCTCGTTTAATTCCAAGCCAAAGGAGGCGTAAACAACGCAATTGGTTGTAGTCCTTGGTGCGCCATACAACAATGTTTGCAATCTTTCATACAACAGGCCTAATTCAGGCGTTATCTGGC
>JASCZW010020950.1:0-11456 GCA_034211315.2 Aedes japonicus
AAATTATTAATTCAAAATCGCTTTGCTACTATGTTTCAATACATGAATTTTAATACAGGGTGTGGCAGACAAAAAAATGCGAGAATGTATAAAATTTGATATTGAGTTCATTAGTGTAGCAAATGATCAATTTCTGTTGACGGTGTAATTGTTTATGTTTACTTTCAAGTGCTGAATTATAATATAGGAATTGTTTTATTGATAAATTTGCCAGAAAAGTGATAACGAGTTTTCTCGTTCATTATATGGACTGAATACGTGAAATATCTGTTGAAGGGTACAAAAGGGTTCAATCTCACTATCGTTGGGTTATTTCGGATTTGTTATGCAATAACTAGCAACTATCTTGTATCTTCAATATGTAAGTAATTTCATGCCCTGAAAACCATCCTTACGGGGTGTCTCACAATAGGTGTCACTAAAACATAATGGGATTACAGCAAAACAATATAGAAATAAACCATATTAGTTCAATTCGAATCTCTTGCCCTCTTTTTTGATAACTTTGCGCAAACGCTTAGTAAACCCTTCGCAGCTTGCCCGCGCGATATCCTGATGAACTTGGTCCCAAATATCAACCAAATGTTTCTTGAACCGATCTAAAGTAAGCTCTTTCGTAGGACTTATATGTTGAAGCATACAACCCCAAACAAAGCAGTCAAGTGGGTTGAGATCCGGTGAAGATGCAGGCAATTCTTCGCTTGTGATGGGATCGGGCAAATTTATCACGCTGGTGTTTTCTTTGCCTTGTGAGCTGGACCTGAGTCCTGTTGAAAATAATATGGTGTATTTTCATTCAGCGTTGAAGCATGAGGAAGCAGATGGTTCTTCAAAACCTGCTTGGTATAATATTCAGTGTTGATTTTTACGTTAAGTTATATTGGAAGAAGCGGAAGTTTCGTGGAACGGCGCCTCATACCATGATTTTCGATACATTCTGATAGCGTTCTACAGCTAGTTTATCTCTTGGAATATTGGCAAGACTTTTGCAATTTATTTTGTTATTATGACAGTCTTGAAGAAGGAAAAGCTTCTCATCCGAAAATAAATTCTCGCAGTCACCGTGCCGAACCAAAAGATTTCTGTTTCTTTGGACCCTGGCTTGCCTTTGACGCTCCGTCAACCCGTGAACCCGTTGCTTCTGAAACGGCCAGCATTCCAGAGCATGTGTGACGAGCCTGTTAATTGAAGCAGGGGACATTTGAAATTGTTAGCTCAATTTACGGTGGCCAAATATGGCCGGATTACGTCTTATTCGCTCCCTTACACATTTGATCTTGTTCTTCGTTCTGGCTGTTCATCTGGCACCTCCTCTGTGTTGAATATGGACATTTTTAGTTTCCTTGAACCGTTTCAAGGTACGAAAAACAAAACGCTTACTCACTCCGAATTGCTTAAGGCTATTGAATATCTGACACGGCTTAGCTTTTTGCAAATGTAATTTTAAAACTTACTCCCGTATGGCTTCCATGGTAGCTGATAAATATAAACAAACGGAATCGTAAATTTATCTTCAGCGATAAACTGTCAAAATAATACTATCATAACGGGTATAATCAATTCCACTGTTAAAGTTACCCAGCTGAAATAAACCAAGACTAAAAAAAAAGGTGAAACCTATTCTGAGGCACACTGTACAATGTTTTCAAATTCGTATTGAAATAAAAAAAAAGCAAAAACACTGTTTTTAAGGATCCACCCTTAGTAAAGTAATAGGAACAGTTATTAAACGATACGTGAAAGAGACAGCTGTTAAGTTTTTGCAGCAAAGTGTCAATAAATTAAACTATCTACAATTCTGTAAAAGCGTAATTTCCTCTAAACCATAAGAATAAAAAAATGATTTTTTTGTATAGAGTTGCCGGTAGTTTCAAGCGAAACCCTAACCTATCTCTCCGAGATGCCGCAAATAAGCTGGGTGTATCGTCTACAACCGTGCATCGAGCCAAAAAACGAGCTGGATTATCGACTTACAAGAAGGTAGTGACTCCAAATCGCGATGATAAACAAAATACGACGGCCAAATCGCGATCCCGGAGGCTATACACGACGATGCTGACGAAGTTTGACTGCGTGGTAATGGACGACGAAACCTACGTCAAAGCCGACTACAAGCAGCTTCCTGGACAGGAGTTTTATACGGCAAAAGGAAGGGGAAAGGTAGCAGATATTTTCAAGCACACGAAACTGTCAAAGTTTGCAAAGAAATATCTGGTTTGGCAAGCTCATCTGTACCTGTGGCTTGAAAAGCAGCATTTTCATAGCTTCCGGGACTGTCAACCAAGAAATTTACGTGAAAAGTGTTTGAATAAACGTCTGCTGCCTTTTCCTGAAGAAACACGGTTGTTCCGTACTGTTTTGGCCGGATTTGGCATCTTGCCATTACGGTAAAAAGGCCATGGAGTGGTACGCCGCCAACAACGTGCAGGTGGTTCCCAAGTACAAGAACCCTCCCAACACGCCAGAGCTCCGCCCAATTGAGAAATACTGGGCTATTGTCAAGCGGAACCTAAAGAAGACCAAAACAACTGCTAAGGACGAGCAGCAGTTCAAGGCAAACTGGCTTTCTGCGGCGAAGAAGGTGGACAAGGTGGCTGTACAAAATCTGATGGCAGGGGTCAAGCGTAAGGCCCGGCAATTCGGATTTGGAAAAGCGGAAGCCTAACTGAATATTTTTCCTGAATTTTATACTATTTGAACTTGAAAAAGAAATTTAATTTGATTTTTTAAATAAACGATTTCACCGATTTACACGCGTTTTCCCTTGACCAAATTTTGACCGTATCGCCCTTTAGAACCATCGGAAAACGTAGTCGTAATTTTTTCATTGACGATAGTCTACGAATGTGTCATCCTACAATTTTTACATTTGTACGGTGGCAAGTGACGAATCATCGACAATATGATGAAAGTTATTCCTCAAGCTGCTAGGATATGAAGAACATTGCGGGTTAGGTTTCGTTTAGATTATTTGTTGGATTGTACTTTTTTTTGTTTTGTTTATTGTTACTTTATTTACCGCAAGGTGAATGATGAAGAAGCCAGCGCAAAGGCACAAATGTAAAAAAAATAAGAACACACGGTCCATGGCAGTTATTGCGTGTCTACACAGATAAAAAGAAACACTGAATTTTCTGCGTTATCTAATGCATATAAAGGGAATGCTAGATTTGCCAGAAAATAATGGGATATTTCATGTAAACTTACGCCAGATAACGCCTGAATCCAGCCTGTTGTATGAAACATTGCCAATATTGTTGTATGGCACATGAAAAGTTGCAAACAATTTCATGGTTTACGGTTTACGTCTCCTTTAGATTGGATTTAAACGAGGGGATATTTTACACGCTTGTTACAATTAATTATTTTTTTCTGTGTATGGAATTAATCGGTGAGTGGTCGTTCCTCCAACGACATAGCTGGATGTTTTCAAACGGGTCATAACTAGATTCAGAGACGTCGAACATTTTGTTATAGGGTTGAACAACTGTGCAGCCCAAAATAATAACTGGAATCTTTTCTTTAACGTTTTTTTTTGGGGGCACACTTTTCTGTGTCTTTTCGACGTAAACCACCCCAATTACCCACCCCGATTTCCAAGAACGCTAACGCAAAAGAAAAAGTCGAGCTATTGGAAATGCTGCCGGAAAATTTCTTTCCCAGCGTTTTCAACAGCTCTCAATATGTGCTCAACAAAATCAAACCTCGACCTTATATCGACAAATTCCAATATATTATCGTGAAGAAAGGATCCCTGTATCTTCACTACACAAACTCTGTAAAAAGTGAGGACTCGAAGTGCTACAAATTATTAACACAAACCTCGAAGCATTCACGCTGACAGGAAAAACCAATTGACTTTAAACCATTTTACCATTGGTAGAGGAAAAGAATAAGAGATCTTTGATTGAACTGTCTCAAACTGGACAAACGGGACACTGATTGGTAGAATGGATTTTTATTCCAATATGATTCCTTCCTGTTGTGATTGCTATCATTACCTTTCACTTCAGGTACATGTTACATTTAATTTTTTTCCTTCATTAATTATTATTTTAATTATGTCTCTAAGAAGGATAAAACATTCGAGAAATACAGCCATAATTGTAAAAGGTGTTAAATATTATTATTTTATTGCCATTTCAAAAACGGGACTCATATGCGGTTACTTTCAAGATGGGACAAACCGACCTGATATTTTTTTCTCATTTTTTTAAACTAACTGCTATATTTTATCATTGCTTTCAAAAATACGATAAAAAATAAGGCAATTGCGAAATATAACTCAAAAACGTCAAAAAGTAATATGGGACTGATATGCGGTTATAGGCAGTACACTTTCCATTAAAATATATGAGGATGTTTTTAACAATTAATGCAGATTATAACAACATTAAATTCAGTGAACAAGCGAACGGTTCAGTTCGTTCGGTCCGCTTTCCGTTGCTTTGGAAGCTTTTTACGAGTTATTTACAGTTTTCAGTATTAGCTTTTGTCGATCGCCAGTGAAATCGTCGCGAGTGAAATCAATCTTGGTTTGCTGAAGAAGAGAACATTGTGTGATAAGTGGTGCAACAACGTCATTGATTGCAATTAGAAATATTGCCTACGATCGAGAAGCCATATTGTGCCGCATCTATACGGCACGCATACCAGCAGCCCATCGTGTGAAGCGTGCATTCTTCCATCCACCAACTACCGCCGACCAGCAACATCATCGTCATCGTTTAGCTCCACGCTTAGACGGTACACGCGGTCACTCATCGTCGCTCGGCAGCAGCAGCACACATTCGTCGCCCAGCTGCAGTAGATCCGTGATACATATAAGATAAGTTTTTTAGTAGTATATAAGATAAGTGATTTTCATCGTAGTGTGTGTGAGTGTGGAGAGTGATTGATAGTGTGTGTGAGATTGTACTTAGTTTAAGTTTTTTTTTTAGGTTTAGTTTGTTTATCTGTGATTGATTGTAGATAATTACGTTAGTGGTTGAGCGTGATAAGCTCCCACAAGCGAGCCATGGATGATTTATCGCAAGATGAATCATCTATGGCACTGAAATGATGAGGTAGCTCATAGAGTTACCAGATCACGTGCTTATCCAGATAGTTCAACTGGTCCATGGGTTGTTTATTTTCAGCCCAAATCGAAACCTCTAAATGTTTGTCAGATTTCTGATGATCTGACGAAGCGATTCTCGGCCGTGACCGAGATAATTAAAGTCAGACCCAATAAACTTCGGGTCGTTGTGTCCAATCTCAAGCAAGCTAATGTGATTGCTGTCTCCCAGCTCTTTACTCTAGAATATAGAGTGTATATCCCAGCTCGGGGTATTGAAATTGAAGGTGTGGTCTCCGAAACGAGTCTGACCCCTGAGATCCTATTGAAGCAGGGGGTTGGTAGATTTAAGAATCCTCTGCTTCCCCCAGTTAAGATACTGGATGTGCGCCAACTAGGCTCAGTATCGACCAACAAGGGCGAAAAAAGTTTACACCGTCAGACTCGTTTCGCGTGACCTTCTCTGGCTCAGCCCTCCCCAATACGTCGAGTTGGGAAAACTTCGGCTACCTGTGCGATTGTTTGTACCTCGGGTCATGATCTGCGAAAAGTGCAAGCAGATGGGACATACGACCTCCCATTGCGGCAATAAGGCGCGCTGCTCCAACTGCGGGGAGAAGCATGAGGATGGCGCGTGCGCAGACAGCACACCTAAATGCGCTTTTTGTAAAGGAACTCCTCCTCATGCTCTCTCATCGTGCCCGGCGTACAAACAACGCGGGAAAAATTAGAACGCTCGCTGAAACAGCGTTCCAGGCAATCATTTGCTGAAATGGTTAAAAAGCCTCACCATCACCCGATGCCAATACAAATCCCTTTGCTCCTCTGTCAGATGACGAGTCTGACTTTGATTCGGCTGAAGAGGAACGTCGTTCACTTTTCCGGAAGGTGCTTCAAGGAAGCGAAGACGCGTCCGCCCACGGAAAGTTGCTGAAAAGAAGCCCGAGACCAGCTTGCCCAGTTCAAGGAAAGGTGGGAAAAAGGAAAATCCTCCACCTGGTTTTCGTAGTACCAACTACACCCAGGACTTTCCATCTCTCCCGGGGACATCCAAAACCCCTGAAGCCCCAATTTTAAGAACAGAAGCCCCCTCCTCTAGTGGACTGTTCTCATTTGATGACATTGCCGAAGGTATCTTTAAGTACCTCGAAATTTCTGACCCTCTCAAAAGCATTGTTATGGCAATGCTTCCCACAGTGAAAACTTTTTTGAAGAAATTAACATTAAAGTGGCCCATTCTTGCAGCTATCATTTCCTTCGATGGATAATTTTCCAAATGAGGTCGGGGATTTGATCACTGTTCTACAGTGGAATTGTCGAAGTTTGATTCCTAAATTGGAATCTTTTAAATTTTTAGCTCACACTACCGGTTGTGATGCATTCGCTCTTTGTGAAACATGGCTCTCTTCCGAAATCTATCTTCCGATTCATGATTTCAATATTATTCGTCTTGATCGTGAGGATTCACGTGGAGGAGGAGTACTTTTGGGGATCAAAAAGTGCTACTCCTTCTATAGAGTGAATTTTCCTCCAATTCCAGGTATTGAAGTTGTCGCATGTCAGGCTGTTATTAAAAATAAAAGCCTTTGCATTGCTTCCGTTTATATTCCTCCAAGAGCCTCCATCAACCGAAAACAACTCTCTGATGTTTGTTCGGTTCTTCCTGCTCCGCGGTTGGTCATGGGAGATTTTAACTCTCACGGTACAGGCTGGGGAGAACTGTACGATGACAACCGGTCTTCCCTGATATATGACCTCTGTGACAACTTCAATATGACAGTTCTTAACAATGGAGAAGTAACACGTTTGGCTGGTACATCCTCAGTTGGCAGTAGATTAGACCTCACACTTTGTTCCGAATTCATTATCGTTGGATTGCACATGGAATGTGATTCAAGATCCCCACGGTAGTGATCACTTGCCCATACAAATTTCGGTTGCCACCGGGTTCAATCCGTCGAAATCTGTCAACGTCGCGTATGATCTTACTCGTCACATCGATTGGATAAAGTTCAGGACAGCAGTAGATGAAGCCGTAACGACGGTAGAAAGGCTTTCACCGCTGGAAGAATATAACTTCCTCTCCAACCTGATCTTAGACAGCGCGCTTCAAGCTCAAACTCGACCAGTTCCAGGAACGTCATCTCGCAGGAAACCTCCTTCGCCATGGTGGGATCAGCAATGCACCGAGGTTTACCGTAAAAAGTCCGACGCGTTTAAAGTTTTCCGTAGACGTGGAACACCTGAGCACTTCGAAGTATACACGGCTCTCGAACGCGAACTTAAGAGCCTCATCAAGGCCAAGAAACGCGGTTACTGGCGAACATTCGTGAACGGGCTATCGCGCGAAACGTCGATGAGTACTCTTTGGAACACGGCGCGAAAGTTGCGTAACCGAACTACGAACAACGAGAGCGAAGAGTACTCGGACCAATGGATCCTCAAATTCGCGCGAAAGTTTGTCCAGATTCTGTGCCGGCACGGATGATTCCTCGCGAAAACACGTATTCGATAGATGAGATTAGCCAACCCTTTTCAATGGTAGAGTTCTCTCTGCACTCTTTTCATGTGGCAATACGGCTCCAGGCGCTGATAGGATCAAGTTCAACTTGCTCAAGAACCTCCCAGACGTTGCGAAGAGGCGCATGTTGAACTTGTTTAATCAGTTTCTAGAACTCAACATTGTACCGGATGATTGGAGACGGGTGAGAGTTATTGCCATTCAAAAACCTGGTAAGCCCGCGTCCGACCACAACTCCTATCGACCCATCGCGATGTTATCCTGTATTCGAAAGTTGTTGGAGAAAATGATCCTTTTCCGTCTGGACAAATGGGTTGAGACGAACAACCTGCTTTCAGATACTCAATATGGTTTCCGTAGGGGTAAGGGAACGAACGACTGTCTCGCGTTGCTTTCCACAGATATTCAGTTAGCTTTTGCTAAAAAAGAGCAAATGGCTTCTGTATTCTTGGACATAAAGGGGCTTTTGATTCAGTATCTGTTGAAGTTCTCTCAGATAAACTCCACGCTTGTGGCTTTTCACCATTAATGAATAATTTTTTGTACAATTTGCTGTCAGAGAAACATATGAGCTTTTCTCATGGAACCTCTACAGCTTCACGATTTAGCTACATGGGTCTCCCCAGGGATCATGTTTAAGCCCCTTTTGTATAATTTTTATGTCAAAGACATTGACGGTTGTCTAGGTGACAACTGTACGTTGAGACAACTTGCAGATGACGGCGTAGTGTCTGTCACGGGACCCAATGGGGTCGATCTGCAAGGACCCTTACAGGATACCTTGGACAATTTGTCTACTTGGGCTCTAGAGCTAGGTATCGAATTCTCTACGGAGAAAACTGAGTTGGTAGTTTTTTCTAGGAAGCATAACCCAGCACAACCGAAGCTTCAAATTTGGGGTAAGCTGATAGCTCATTCTATGTCATTTAAATATCTTGGGGTCTGGTTCGATTCAAAGTGCACCTGGAGATCCCATATTGAGTATGTGAAGCGAAAGTGCCAGCCAAGGATCAATTTTCTCTGCACAATTACCGGAACCTGGTGGGGAGCTAATCCACAAGATCTTCTAACGTTGTACCGGACAACGATTTTGTCGATTATGGAATACGGTAGTTTTTGTTTTCAGTCAGCGGCTCGGTCGCACTTCATTAAACTGGAACGTATTCAGTATCGGTGTCTTCGTATCGCGTTAGGTTGCATGCACTCGACTCACACCATGAGTCTTGAAGTGCTGGCTGGCATGTTGCCACTCTCGGATCGGTTTTCAGAATTATCTCTCCGGCTCCTCACCAGGTGTGAAGTTATGAACCCTCAGGTAATCGAACATTTTGAGAAGCTCCTTGAGTTGAATCCTCAAACCCGCTTCATGACCTTGTACCATTTGTACATAACACAGGATGTCAGCCCTTCGCCGAACACTTCCAATCGTGTTTGCTTCTTCGATTTCGACAATTCGGTTCATTTTGATTTATCCATGAAGCAGGAGTTTGTGGAATCCCAGAGCATCATCGTTCTATGATTGCTCCTGTGATATTTGCTGCAAAGTTTGGCCAAGTTGATTCCACTAAATCGTTCTTCACTGACGGATCTTTGATAGAGGAGTCAGCAGGCTTTGGAATATTTAATGAAATTTATAGCGCCAATCGTGAACTTCATGCTCCTTGTTCCGTGTATGTCACTGAATTAGCGGCAATACACTTTACGCTAGAAATTGTTGCCTCATTAACACCGGATCAGTACTTCATTTTCACGGATAGTCTCAGTTCTATAGAGGCTATTCGCTCCTTGAGGCCGGTAAAGCACTCCTCGTATTTTCTCATGAAAATACAGGAGCTTCTAAGTGCTTTATCTTCGCGTTAGTTTATCATCACCTTTGTATGGGTCCCTTCTCATTGTTCAATTCCGTGCAATGAGAAAGCGGACTCGCTTGCAAAGGTGGGCGCTATGGAAGGCGATATTTATGATCGACAAATCGCCTTCAACGAATTTTTACTATTTTTCGTCAACAGTCACTCGTCAGCTGGCAGCATAAATGGAGTAAAGGAGATTTGGGGCGATGGCAACATTCTATCATCCCAAAGGTGTCGAAGAAATCTTGGTTTAGCGGGATGGATGTGGGTCGAGACTTCATTCGTGTCATGTCTCGCCTCATGTCCAATCATTATTCTTTGAACGCTCATTTATACCGGGTTGGGCTGAGTGACAGCAATCTCGTGAGTGTGGACAAGGCTATCAGGACGCAGATCACGTTATTTGGTCTTGTTCTGAGCATCGTGAGGTCAGATCAGGGCTTATGATTCCCTTCGGGTTCGAGGTAGACAACCCAATGTGCCAATTCGAGATATTTTGGCTGTACGTGATTTGGAGTACATGAAACTCATTTATGTGTTTTGACTAACATTAGCATTAGATTGTAGTTAGTTTAACATGTATGTTTAGTATAAGTTTTTTTTCTGTGTTCGTGTGTTTTTTTTCTCTTTCAAAAATGTTCGAATAAAAGAAAACCAAAAGTTGTGTAGTTATAAGTGTTTCAATAATTTAGAATTTAAATTTAATGTGTTATGTAAACCATACTTTAAATTCCCACCTCTTTCCCATCCGTAATTTGTAATTCCTATTAACCTCGAGACGGCCGCGAGTAATCGGCTCTATCCTCTAACTTTAGTTATAAGATAAATGATGTATAAAAGTATGAAAATTTGGCTCTGTAAAAGTTTATTCGATTGAGCCTGTACAAATAAATGATTTAAAAAAAACAACAACATTGAATTCGAATTCAATTTGTGGACTGGCATTCAATATTGAAGAACGAAGAAAATGTCGATATCGCTGTCAATAAATACTATAACATAAATAATTGCACAGAAACTCTAAAAAAAAGAAGACGCAAAGAAATACTAAATATCAAAATTTTACTGATAGACACATAAGAACCTGACAAACTGCAAGCTAAAACTCATAAAATTTACAAGAAAAACAAAAGCGACGAGTATTTTGCAAATTATCTTGACATATGCGATCAATTGAACTTGGCCAGCAGTAATGCACTGGATGAATATAATTCAAAAACTGAACTAAAAATAATATCTTGTCCAAGACGCTTCTTCAACTACGTAAATACAAAGTAAAAATCATAAAACTTTCTTACGGTTACGTATCTTGATAAAACTTACTCGGTAAATAATTGCAATGTTTTTGCAACTTTCTTCCAAGAAATATATACTACATTCTCTGAAATCCAGAGTTTTCAAGGGATATTGGCGTGAATCAACTCCATGCGCAGGATATATGACAGGCTCTGGAAGATTACGATGCCTCTAAAGGTTCAGGTCCTGATGGACTGCAATTTGTAGACTTTTCACTAAATGCAATTAATAAAGGACACCACGTAGAAGCTCTTTAAAAGGACTTAAGAAAAGCTTTTGACGGCATTCACATACCAATGTTACTCAACAAGTTGCTAAAAATCGAGATTGAGCCAAGGCTCTTGAAATAGCTTGAATCTTACATAACTGGGTAACAACAAATAATCAAAATTAATGGAAAATATTCAAACCCAGTTCAAGTCACTTCGGGTGCCCCCCATGGCTCTTATTTAGGACATCTACCTTTTATTTTGTACTTCAACAACATTTCCTTCATTCTTAATCAATTTAAAGTATTAATTTATGCCGACGACATGAAACATTTTCTGGGCATAAGAAATGATGAAGGCATTAATGTATACCACAACGAAATTTACGTTTTTGACATATGGTGCAATAAAATACTATTAGAATTGAATTAAAACAAATGCAACCTCATGACATTCGACGACTGCAATGGTCTCATTTGAAAATTCAACTTTAACTTGTAAATTGTAAATTCAACTAAAATGTT
>JASCZW010020951.1:0-11450 GCA_034211315.2 Aedes japonicus
ACATATACATACAACCACACATATATACATATATACACATATACATACATACACATATACATATACACATATATACACATATATATATACATGTGTGTGCGTACACACATGTATGTGTGTGTATGTATGTGTATGTATATGTATGCATGTGCATGATATATACATATATACACACATACATACATATATATATATGTATATTGGTGCAATCGTTCATCAAGTCTATGGAATGACTCCCAAAAACCCACTATTTAAAACTTATAGTCAGCAAGCAAGGGAAACCGCTGTGGCCGAAATTCGGAAGAATCTTACCATCTATTATGACTATGTAGCTGCCTATGCGGATGAGCTAGTATCCTCCGGTTTCTCTATTGCGGAAAAGGTGGAACGATACCTGGAAAAGTTGAACACTGCTGGCTTTTGGGGGGGTGCTGAGTCAGTAGCAGCTTTATCTAATCACTATCAAGTAGTTTTCATTGTGCATCAGGATCAAACAAAAATCGAGTTTACTCCAACGAATTCCGAAAATGATTCTCTTCCGCGGCTAAATTTGTTTTATCGTGGACATGGATCTGTAAAAAATCATTATGATAGCGTCCTCTGTATTCGTCCTAATGAAGCCAATCGGAATGCTGATAGATTTTTCAGTAAACTTGGTACTGTTGTAAAGCAGTTGGAGAATACACATCAGCTTATTTTAGCTGGTGATTTCAATAGCCACTTATCATGTGCCCGATTAGATCCGGTTGAAGCTCAGTTCATAGGGAAGTATGCTGGACATGAACATTTCAATGAGAATGGTTTACAAATGAAGTTGTTCCTATGTGTTCATTCATTGGCTGTACGTTCCACTCAACTAAATTCTAATGAAAGCTTTCGGTGGAGGTGGTCTAATGGAAAACATTATAGTCAAATAGACCATCTGCTGACGTCTGCTCGATCTGGTTTGTTCCTTAAACGTTTACAATGTGTACTGCCCAAAGATTTATCCACCGACCATAAGTTGCTTCTATGTAATGTTGTTCAAAAACGACAACAACACATGCTCACGCCAGTTGTACGCCATGCGTTGGAAAAGTCAAAATCCTCTATGAGACCAAGGATCAACGTAGATCCATCCCTTCTCAAAAGATCTGACATAAGGAAGAAGTTCCAAACACATCTGAGCACAACTATAACGTTGCCCAATCCATCAACAACTATTGACGACACCTGGCAACTTTTGAAGAAGAAGGTACATGACTCCGCGAAGAGTGTTCTGGCGAAAACCTCATCCATTCCACCCACCAGAGAATGTCGTAAGGCTAACGCTGATGTGAAAAAAATGTCCTTCTGGGCGAAACGTTCTGTAAATCCTAAGTGGACGTACAAGTTAACCGAAGTCAAGGAAACACTACGCCGGAGGATCCGAACGTATGAAGAGAATCAGATCGAACAGTTCTTCCGTACTCTCCAACAATACCCAGCCGGTGAGCGTATAAATCGCACCTTTCAATATTTGCGGAGATTCAAGAAAAAAACTTCATATAAGCTTTCATCGTCCAATATTCGTCTGGATGATTGGATTGTGGATGATACCACACCTTCGCTTATTCCTCACCTACTATTTGAGCCACCGGAATCCAGTTTGCTGACCGCTCCTACGTTGAGAGAGGTACAGAACATTGTAGATGGTATGAAGAATGGAAAAACCCCAGGAATGGATTATCTTTACGCTGAGTTCTTCAAGTATAGCGATAGCAGTACCATAAACGAACTTCATCAGCTCCTAGTTAGAGTGTGGAACGAAAATAAGATTCCCACCGATTGGAAACATGTTCTTATTGTTCCTATTCCCAAGTTGAAGAATCCTAAAACAACTGATGACTATCGACGAATATGTCTGAGTTGCACAGCTTATAAGGTATATGCCACCTGGATTTTAAAGAAATTACAGGAGCTCGTTCCTGCCATCAGTAGTCATCAGGCAGCTTTTTTGCCTGAAAGATCTACCACTGATCATCTTTTTTTGCTGCAACGTATTCTTCAGGAACGATGGAACGGTGGAAAGTCAACCTTATTGATGTCTTTAGATATCGAGAAAGCCTTTGATAGAGTATCTTTGGATTCTTTGCCAGCCATACTCCGCGGTAATTTATTTGTTAATTTCAGAAGTAACCTTTTGGTTTAATTATATTTTAACTTTTCTTCATCAATACAGGTAAAGAAGTACCTATACCGTTCATTAATAGAATATTAGAGTGCCTAAGAGGAGAAGAACAGCAGGTCCTATGGAAGGGGCAGTTAACCAAGCCATTCCATCGACGTATAGGCATTAAACAAGGTTGTCCATTATCACCGTTTATATTCAATTTGATAATGGAGGCAGTTTTGGAGTCTGTAGCAGATGAGATACCTCGTTTAAGACTCAACCAATACGGAGGCATTACCCTTCCGATAATATTGGCATTTGCGGATGACCTTATAATTATTGTAGATAACAAAGATTTGGAACTAATTCTGGCAAAAATCAAAGAATTTCTAGCGTACGTTGGACTCAACCTTAATGCGGAAAAGTGCAAAGTGTTGGTCAGAGAGTCAAAGGGGACGGCAGTTACCGAAATGTACATTGGTGGCCGTTGCTACAAAACAACTGAGCCAATGCGGTATTTAGGCGTGTACCTAACCGCCAGATTAGAGCGTCCTATGACTGTGAGGACCCGTTGCCGGAATGCAGTGCGTGTATCTAGGGCTGTGTTGGATTTCCTGCAAAAGTATACGCCATCCTGGCAGCTGGGTCGGGTAATATACGAGTCCGTCATAGCTCCTGCTATGATACATGGAACCCAAGCTGCGGTTTTAACAAAGTACAGCAGAAAGTCAATAAGGGGCTATGAGAAGCAAGTGGTTCAAAATATGGCAGGCTTATGCCGAGATGGAAAAGGGGTATCAACTGCTGCTTCAATAAGCCGCTTGCTTAACAAGCGACGCATAACTAAGAAGGTTCGTGTGTACCAGATGCGCTGGTGGGGACACATTCGAAGACGGCACCGTTTTCATCCACTTCGTTGTGCTGCGCGGTTACGAGCGTCACCATTAAGAACTTGCAGACCAAGCTTTACTTGGTGGGACAGCATACACCAGACGATGCAGCGGTATGGTGAATTAACGTATGATCAGTGGAAAGAGTTGGCGCTAGAAAAAGAAAAATTTCAGAAGAAACTGGACGATATATACGAACTGGATGAGTCTGATTCTGATTCCAGTGACTGGGGTAGTATATGGAATTACTGTAATATTTCACCACAAATTACCACTTTTTACCTTACAGAAGCAGTACTAGAGGAATTCTCCTGATCATCCATCCACGTAATAAGCCTTAGCTCGATACATTTTTTATATTTTTGAATTTTACTTATCAATCAATCGAGCCTAGCCGGAATCAAAACCCGAATACTACCTACTACCACTTATATAATAAAACGTCAAAGTAGGTATCGGTTCATCGAGTTGTTTTTTTTTTTTTTTTTTTTTATTTCTCTTCCCTAGCCCTACAGTAAAAGAAGGGACGACCGCTACCTCGAAGATACAAAACCTGCCTTAAACCGAACAAAGCCGGAGCAACAACAAAATATATTCCCAGCAACGACAGCTCTGTAAATCTGTTTCCCGCAGCGTGTTGTCACCCACGCAAACCAACACCATACACCACGCAAGCCAGTATCATACAACTGGATTTCCACGATAAACATCGTCCACACCTTCACTGCAGGGCTCTACTTCTTACTATCATTGATTGAAAGTAAGGGTGTGTGAGTGTTCTGTTGTCATCGGGAAAGTATTCTTCAATTCAAGAATGACATTTTCCCGGTTAAAACATTAACATGTTTGCGTATATGTGCCCGCGACACAGTGTGGGTAAGATAAACGTAAGCAATCTTTACACTCCAGCTCCACTCCACTCAACCCTCGAGCACAACTGTATGCCATCTCACTCCATCCCACGGAAATGTCTCCCAATTCTCGCAAAAAGTGGATGTATTAAAAATTGAGTTGATTCACCCCCCAGCGAAAACCGAGCAACACCCCCATGAGAGAAAAAGAGACAGCACACAACCGTAGTCAAAAACTGAGTAGAGCTAAGCGGGAGTGTATATTGGCATGGCAAATCCCATGCAGCAAAATACTTCACTCTCACGTCAGATTACCCAATATGGGGGAAATTTATGGTTAATCGAGACTTACTAACAGTAGGTATATATACAACCTGGCTAAGTCAAAAAACGGAACTGAATAAGAAGGATACTTGCGGTTGGATGAAGATTAAAATTAATCATTGAATTAAATGAAGCACGACAAGCTGACGGCTGCATACTCTCCTTTTTTTTTACACGTACGTATCACTCAGTGTATATATAACACATTTTCGCTTTCCCTTCTTTTTTTGTTTTTTTTTTCCTTTTTTGCTATGGAGGACAAGGGTTAGATCGATTTTCCTTGTGGCGTCGATCGCGCAAATCTGCATCAATGGGTAGATCATATATTTTTTTTTGCAATTTCACTCCGATTCTCACTTCAACCGGCACACATCCATTCCTTCCGTATAATCCAAACTCCTGCCTACATATATACATCACTTGCCACACTTATAATCACTGTTTCACCAGTATCAAACGAAGTATCGGACCTCACAAAACAACCGACAATTAAACATCAGGACTGGGCGATCTATCAGTCGGGAAAAACTGTTTATCATTGAAATGAAAAATAAAATTCGTATCGGAAAACTTGTGACACTCGATACAAACATTGCGTACAATCAGGATTGTTAACGTTACATCACGTTGATACTGATTGAGTATTTTGATAAGTGTTGCATCAACGTCAATAAAGGATGTACACTTCAAAAAGTAGTGACCGAATACAGTCTTCTTCGTGTTCGAACACTACTACATATACATATTAATGAATGTGTGCAATGAAAGAGAACTTGTTTTGCCACAGTCACTTTTATTATTTAAAATGGCGTCGAATCAATAACGCGTGCGTGAACTAATTTTGCACACAAAGGTGCAAAACCTAGATATGTCACACGGCGATGTTGCAAGGTCGTTGACTATCGCAAAGTCGAAGGTTGCTGGAGTAGGTTCTAAAAACCTTTCAGCAGCGCCAAACGTTGAAGAGAAAGGCCGATTCGTCACGGAGAGGATGGTAGTAGTAAAAGAGTTAAAGAAAAACGAAACAGAATATCTCAGTCCGAGATGTCTCAAAGGTAGTGAAAATATTTACATCGTTCGTTCAGAGTATCACGCAACATATATATGTTGTTCACAGAAAAAGGTACACAGAACCACAGACAACATAAAAATAAAACTACTAATTCACAGAAAAAAAAAACATCAATGGTGGTCAAATCTGGACGCATATTGTTGAGGAAATCGATCACCATGGCAGCACTGTACGTTAATTGGGCACTACTACTCGTATGGGTTTTAGGCCGTCAAAATGACAGGTGACAGAGTTGAGAAATAGGTGTAGAAGAAAAATAGAGGCAGAAGAAACACAAAGAATTGTAATACGAAAAACATTGTATTAGTGTAGTACATATAATGCGTAACATATAGAAGTTAATTGATTAGTTTTTGATTAATTGCACTGAACAATTATCGATTGTAAGTACACTAAAGGGTGTCCACGATGAAATTGCCACACTATGAAATTGCTCTAACTTTTTAACCGTTGGGTAGAATTTAATGAAAACTTGGGTGGATTTAGTTCATAGTGCATTATTTACATCCTGCAAGTCCTGTGATCAAAACTCGCGGAAATGGAGTCGAAAGAAGAGCTCGTGCGTGATAAAATCTTGCGCATTCATCACGAGAACAAGGATCTCTCGCATCGTTCAATCGCTAAAACGTTGGGAATCGCGAATTCCACGGTGTCGCGAGTGATTAAGCGGTTCGAGGAACGGTTCACCACCGATCGGAAGCCCAGAAGTGAAGGAAAAAGTATTCCGTACAACACCAAAAATCACAACCGCGTAGTTGGGGCCTTCAACCGAAATCCGAACGCCTCCGTTCGGGATGTGGCTAAGAAGCTGCACCTAAGCCGAAGTTTTGTCCAGAAGGCCAAAACTAAGGCTGGGCTTCGAACGTTCAAGGTACCAAAGGCCCCTAATCGCGACGAGAAGCAGAACAAGTCCGCCAAAACCCGTGCCAGGAAGTTGTACCTCATCATGCTGACGAAAGTTGAATGCTGCATCATGGACGACGAAACATATGTGAAGGCCGACTTCAAACAGATCCCCGGCAACCTGTTTTTCACGGCCAAGGATAAGTTCAGCGTTCCGGAGCATGTCCGCACTCAGAAGATGTCCAAATTTGCGAAGAAATTCCTGGTTTGGCAAGCCATCTGCACGTGCGGGAAGCGGAGTGCACCTTTCGTGACCCAGGACACGATGAACGGACAGGTGTACATAAAAGAGTGCCTCCAGAAGCGGCCCACAACGTCCCAACAATCTTCTGGCCGGATTTGGCCTCATGCCACTACTCCAAGGACGTGCTGAAGTGGTATGCGGACAATAAGGTCAATTTCGTGCCGAAAATGTTCAACCCTCCCAACACTCCGGAGTTCCGCCCCATCGAGAAGTACTGGGCGATTATGAAGCAGCACCTTCTTAAACGACCTAAGGTAGTGAAGACAGTCGAGGAACTGAAGAAAGTATGGGTTTACATGCAAAAAACGGTTGATTCACAGGTTGTGCAGAATCTTATGGCCGGGGTTGAGGCCAAGGTGCGGGCATTTGCGTATGGACTGTAAATAAAATACGAGTAAAATGGTAAAATGAAGTTTAATAGTTATTTCTCAATCCCTGAAAATTTGATGGCAATCGGATGAAAACTCGAATTTTGCGAATCAATTTTGTGTGTAGCAATTTCATCGTGGACACCCTTTATATTGAACTATATGCAGATTAAATAAAGAACATTAAACTTACGTTTACTTAGCATAACAAAAAAATGGTAGTTGCAGTATCAGTTCAACGCAAACACATAACATATTAAAAGGACTAATAATTGTAAGTAGACATAAATACACGTTACAACCGTTAATAACATAATCATGCAATTACATTCTAAAGCATACTCCACCCAAATCTGAGTTGCTAAATGAAGCGTTCGAAAATCTGTGCTAAGAGCTGCCGCAACAAAACTTTAGAAATTATAACCTCATATCGGTGGATGGTATTTCTTCTCACAAACAGAGATTAAGAAGTGCATTTGTTTCATCGTTTTACCAGCTAAGCCATATCAAGGTCGAACAAATGACAGGGTGTAGTACGACGCATGACAGGAGAGGAAAACAATGCTGATTGTTTTTTTTTTGTACACAACCAAACGTCTGCGAAAGCTGAATCCACTTTTCATGTGCTGGCATGGACGATCGTATACAAGATAACTCGTTCACCTGTGTGAGATGTGCACAACCTCCACCACCAAAATCTAGATCGGCTAGATCAGCATCATCTAGTGCACGTGCCGCCGAACGAGAGCCAGAGCTGCAAAGATTAGTTGAGGAAAAAGCACTTCAAGAAAGATTGCTCAAAGAAAGGCAGAAAAAAGAAGAAGTACTACAGAAGAGAGCAATGGAACAAGAGCAGGAAAGGAAAAGGAAGACGATTGAGGATAAGCTAGCGCTGGAAAAGCAGTTTATTGAGAAGAAGTTTCAGATATTGCAAGCAGAACTGGAAGAGGAAGACGATAACCGGAGTGTACGGAGCAGTATTCGAAGCATTCGTAGCACAGTACAGAGTTGGATCGAGGAACAGGAGAAGCTGACTATGGCCACCGGTATCGGAATTGAAAGAGTTCCCACCCGTCTCACGTCAACGACTGAAATATTTCCAAATCGTACGTCTGACACGGGCAAGAATAACGGCAAATTCGTTAACACATCCAAAGTTGAAACCCACGACAATCTCCCAGCTGTATCTATAAAGCTGTATCATATAACCATCGTTATACGGTGCCATATGTCAAGGGTTGCATGCCTCTTCTATAACGTCAGCAGCATCGGCGGTGGTGAATTCACGTGCAGTTACAAATTTAACGGCACTGCAGATCTCTACTCCTACTGCCCGCCAGATGAATTTACTGTCAACAAAGAACTTGGCCATTTCTCCCCCTTTCGAGTCAATTGCGACCAATCTAGTAAATGTTCATCAAGTCACTGTCAGCAACTGAGATTTATTGGTCAACAGCAATTACACCAGTATCCAGGTTCCAGCACCGTTTATGATAGTCGTCTTAAACCGATGGTAACATTAGCTAATAGTAAGACGCTCAACCAAGGTATGTTCTTTGAAACTGCTCCCCTAGCCATGAACCAATCGCATCTTAATTTCATCGACTCTAGCGGTGGGATGGGACCTAGTCTTACACTTGAAAGAAATGTAGATGAAACATACACACAGCCTGCTCAAAAGTACCCCCTATCTCAGTCACTAGTAGGAAACGTTTCGAATTCAGTAGGCACAATCATTACACCATTGGACCTGCCTGCCTCCCACAAACCAACGCGTATCGAATGTCACCAGTAATGTGTTTACGAATGATCCAACGGAATGGCCACTCTTCGCTAGTAGCTACTACACTTCGACGGCTATGTGTGGCTACTCTGACGGAGAAAACTTGAAGAGGCTACAACGTTGTCTGAAAGGCAATGCAAGAGAAGCAGTTCATTATCATCTTCTTCATCCGACATCGGTGCCACAAATAATGATGACCCTACATACTCTTTTCGGAAGACCAGAACTAATCGTACGGTGTCTGTTAAACAAGGTTCAATCTACACCCGCACCAAAAGCAGACAAGCTAGAAACCGTTGTTAGTTTTGGTCTCGTAGCTCAAAACTTCTGCAGCCATCTACAATCAATGGGTATGGAGGATCACATGTCGAATCCTACTCTTCTTCACGAGCTGATTGACCTACAAACTTGAAATTGTGTTGGGCCTTACATCAGCGTCAACTGGCAGTCGTTGACCTGAAATCATTTGGTGATTACATGTCCTCGATCGTTTTTACTGCTAGCAAGGTTACTGTTGGTTCTGAGCTAGTAAATAGATTCAAAAAGTCAAAACGCAAGGAGAGAGGTTTCCTAAATGCCCATTCAACGGAAGACGTAGAGAAACGCGATCGAGAAGAACGAAGGGGAACAATTCAGGTGAAACAAAGACTCTGTATCGTCATAAGCCTTGCTTAATTTGTAAAAAGGAATATCACAAGGTGAAGGATTGCAGTATTTTCCTGAAGGCAACTATCAACGACCGCTGGAAGCTAGTTCAACAGGTGAAGCTGTGCAGGCGATGCTTGATAGGTCACGGAAAATGGCCGTGTAAAGCGACAGTATGTGAAGCGAATGGATGCGATCAACGTCATCATAAGATGCTGCATCCTGGAAAGCCAGAGTCATCATCGATTGCCAAGGATCAACAAAAAATCACTGAAACTGTAGGTGTCACCGTCACCAGTATAGTTCAAGTCTTTTCCGTATCGTTCCAGTCACCATTCATGCGAAAGGGATATCAGTTCGCACGGTGGCATTTCTCGACGACGGATCCTCTTAGCAAGAACTAGCAGAGGAACTCGGCGTAACCGGTGAAGTAGAACCGCTTTGTCTCCAGTGGACGAGTGGAATACCAAGATTTGAGACAAATACTCGACTGCTTCAGATGGAGATAACAGGTGCAAACAGTGACCGCAAACATACTTTGGAGGGTGTGCGAACAGTGGAGAAGCTTGATTTATCGTTGCCATACGTGAAGCTGGCTGATAAATATGAGTATATGCGAAGCCTTCCAGTGGCTAGCTACGAAAACGCAGTGCCGCGAATTCTGATCGGTGTGGATAACGCCAACTTGTAAGTCAAGTTGAAGAAGAGAGAAGAGAAGAAGTTTGAACCAGTTGTGGCTAAAACAAGGCTTGGCTGGACGATCTTTGGAAACGTCGAAGGATCTGACGGATCATCACACCGGTTTCTACATATCTGTGCCCGATCATTTGATGACGAACTTCACGATAAGGTCAAAGAATTCTTTTCTGTGGAAAGTATTGGTATTGGGATTTCTCCAGTTGTTGAAACTGAGGAAGATCGTCGTGCTCGACAGATTATTGAAGAAACCACCATCCGAACATTATCTGGAAGATTTCGAACCGGATTTTTATGGAGATACGACTACGTTGAATTTCCTGATAGCCGCTATATGCCTGAACAGCGACTCAAATGTTTGGAACATCGGCTATTCAAAAACCTTGAGCTTCACGCCAATATCAAGTAGCAAACGATCGATAACCAACATAAAGGTTATGCGCACGAACTGGCAGAAGAGGAGTCGGTCAACAGTGATCCACAACGGGTGTGGTACTTGCCTTTAGGGGTTGTGCTGAACCCCAACAAACCAGGGAAGGTGAGGGTCATCTGGGATGCCACGGCTAAGATAGATGGCATTTCATTCAATTCCACGTTAATCAAAGGCCCAGACTTAATGACGTCGCTTACGACAGTACTGTATCGCTTTGAAACTAAATGAACTTATTCAGGGCCACTGTATTATTCCTAAGTGTTTGGATACCGTTTATTTTTCCCTGACATATGCTTAAGGTAAGACAACCAATGAGAAAGCAGTCAACAGAAAGACAGCCGGTAGAAATAGTTTCCGTTTTCCATTCATTGGTCGCATACCCTTAACCATGTGTACAATTTTGGACACCGTTCGGGAATTACAACGCTCCCTATACTACCTCGAAATGCATCATGCCAAATGAAAATTTCAAAAATAACGACCAACATGAAAAATTTATGCACTGAATGGTAATAACTCAAAAACAACTCGACTGATTTTTTGGATTATTCAGGAGTTTCATCACCCTGCCCTCGCTACGCCATTGCAGAACGTGTGAATTTTCTCTCCAACGATCATAACACCGGATCAAGACGCATCCCTCTCAGCCACTACGACCGGAACATCATTATCGGTGACGTCATCTGATTGGTAGACGACCGATCCAACTTGGGATAGTTAGTCGGCTGTGGCTCTCGAGGAGGATGGTGAGTGCAGAGACATAATGGATGAAGAATGCAAATTTTCGAACTGTTTACTGGAATTCAGATTGTTGTGTGTTAACTGCTTGTAATCTACACAGAAAGAAAAAAAAATTAACAAGCGCGTAAAATTTACCCATGTTTAATTCCAAGGCAAAAGAGGCGTAAACAACGAAATTGTTAGCAATCTTTCAAGCGACAATCAACAATGTTTGCAATCTTTTATACAACAGGCTTGATTCAGGCGTTATCTGGCTAACATTTTCATGAAATATTACATTATTTTCTCCAAATCTTGCATTCCCTTTATATGCAGAGGATAACGCAAAAAATCCAATGTTTCTTTTTATCTTTTGCCTGTTTGGAATGT
>JASCZW010020952.1:0-11450 GCA_034211315.2 Aedes japonicus
CAGGGTTGTCCAAACCACGCACAACACTGCGTGTGGTATTTGAACGCCGCAGCAGCGTGTATCAGTATCACCACTCCGCGCCGGTGCTCAACATAGTACACGCAGGGCGAAAATCAAACCACCGACACCAGTGCCCGTGCATTTTTCTTGACCCCGGTGGTTTGTACTTCGGCAAACGGGGAAGCCGAGTGCGTTCAACTTCGGCAAACACCGTAGCCAAGGGATTCAATTTACGGATACACTTCGACAGCTCCTTTGCTGCACGGACCTTCTTGTCGTGGGGGATTTTTGCTTGTTTTGATATTTTCACTGTTTTATTAATGCGTTTGCGTGAATTTGACAATTTTCCCATAGCTTTTCTGTCAAATTTACGTCAACGCATCCACAACGTATCAATTGTAAGTGACCGTTAAGAATGTTGTGGTGAATAATATGCACTGTGACTTAAGACTGATATAAATATTCTGCTCCAGAAATATGCGCATGCCATGTGATTATTCTTATTCTATATTATGATATCTGATAACAATGATGCTGGGTATTTGCATCTTAACAACGTAGAAGTGCATCATAAACACTAAGGTTAAAAGCAAACAATAGCAATAGTTATAGCAATACGCTAATTGTGAAGAGCAATACACTGGCAATGCGAAAAAAAAATGTTTCAAAATACACCCTACAGGCTACCAAAAAGGTATCCAATCTATGTGTACGGTTTATTATTTGAAAATGTTCTTACTAACAAGAAATGCTTCGGTGAAAATCAACATAACTATTTCATTTTTGTGAAAAAATATTTTTCAGCACGAAGTAACTCAATTATTAATTGACCGAATTAAGATCTGTAAGCACCACATTAAAGATAATTGTGTGTTTTAAAACGTTTGAATCTTAAACTTATTGTAGTATTGTTGCTTACCAAACAATACGGTTAGTTTGAATGCGAGAGCAATCATCACAAAGTTTCGAAAGATGCGGAGTGCTCCAAACATGGCCATTTTGTTTGGAAATCGTGTTTAGTCTTATTGTATATTTGAAATCTAACACATTTCATTTTGCAGAACATCTATTTATTCCCGTTAATGGATTTTTAGTTTACTTCAAAAATATAGAGAACGTGCTGAATACTGGCAATTATGCAATCATTAAGCCAGTGGTCTTTTCTGAAAGACTTAGACAGTCTATATTTTTTATTTGATGATTTGTTTGTTCAGGCTCAATCCTATCTTATCTAATACAAAGCAATACAATACAGAGTTCTGGTGAGTGTGAGCGTTTTACTGGAATATCTGTAATTTGAAAATGAGAAGAAAGATTAGTACTTTCCATTTAATTTCAACTACCTTTATTGCTTATCTTGACACATACGAGTATTTCGTCTACAATGTATTATTTATATACTTAGTGCACTACACTGAAGATGTCTGCATAATCTAGACGAAATACGCGTATCTGACAAGATACTATAAGCAGTACAGGTAGTTGGAATTAAATGAAAATTAATAATCTCTCTCCTTATTGTCTAGTTACAATGCAGAGTAAACTTTTTGTATTTTTCACCAGATCATCTTCATAAAAACACATATGAAGATTTCCTTCATTGTGCAGAACAAATTTTATCGCAACTTTCTCCTGAAGTTAAGGTTCACATTTACGGTGGCTTCAATCAACGCCTTGCTGACTTTATTATGAACTCAGAAAATGAAAGTATAATATTTACAGTCTTTGGCGATAACAAAACATTGCAGCTTATTTTTTGATAAAACAACTAACCTTGAGCTTAACCAGATTTATCTCATTAAAAACCAACAGAACTGCTTTCTAGTGTTTTATTAACGAATATTTACGAAGATTTCTGCGTAACTGAATCATTGACTCAATTATGGAAAAATGAAGCATTCCACACAGTAATAGAATATTCACTTTTCATTCAATATACACTTTCCAATAAAATATCTGAGGATGTTTATAATAATTAATGCAGATTATAACAACATTAAATTCGAATTCAATTTTGTGGACTGGCATTCAATATTGAAGAACGAAGAAAATGTCGATATTGCTGTCAATAAATTCTATAACATAAATAATTGTACAGGAAACTCCTCAAAAAAGAAGAAGACGCCAAAGAAATCCTAAATATCCAAATTTGTACGATAGACACATAAATACCTGACAAACTGCAAGCAAAAATTCATAAAATTTACAAGAAAAACAAAAGCGAAGAGTATTTAGAAAATTATCTTGACATATGCGATCAATTGAACTTGGCCAGCAGTAATGCACTGGATGAATTTAATTCAAAAACTGAACTAGAAATAATGTTTTGTCCAAGGCGCTTCTTCAACTACGTAAATACAAAGTAAAAATCATAAAACTTTCTTACGAATGCGTGTCTTGATAAAACTTACTCGGTAAATAATTGCAATGTTTTTGCAACTTTCTTCCAAGAAAAAAATCCAGTGTTTTCAAGAATTATTATCGTGAATCAACTCCATGCGCAGGATATTTGACAGGCTCTGGAAGATTACGATGCCTCTAAAGGTTCAGGTCCCGATGGACTGCAATTTGTAGACTTTAACTGTACGATGGTCTTTTCAAATCTTCACTGTGAAACTGTTAACTTTGCAATTCCTCGGAAAAATAACACATAATGTCAACCCGAAATCAGAACATCTTAAATTTAAACTAGGTATAGTTGACGAAACAAATAAATAAACAAAATGGGCCTTCTTTGCCGCTACGATCGTACACAACATACACAGTTTACCATATACACGACATTGATTTGACCGGTAGTTGTATAAAGCCAAGGAATATGGTTTGAGAATCAACTTCTTGATGGTATCATACACACAAAGCTGCAGCATATTGCTGCACACCCAAAATATCACTAGTTATGAAGTTTAGAGCTGCTTCCTCCTCAACGTTCCCATCGTACTCAATTGACTCGTCCATTTCTTCAACATCCAGGTCGTAATCTATGAAATCAGATCCTTATTGAGCATCATATAAAATTCTGCCAACTTTGAGTTAGTTTGTTTCATTGTTGGTGGTGATGGATTGTTGGATGGGTCTATTTCAAAAGTTTTTACTCATAATATTTCGTCTTTTAAGGCTTTGGCAGCTTGAGAAGCATTGTAATCATATGCTGCCAATGTTCGCAATACAAACTTGGAGTCCATTAGGTACTGTACGCAAATAGCAATCAGATTCCTTCGATTAGCGGAGTCCACTTTAATGTATATCATTCTAGCCTTCAGTTCATTTATAATCTCTGTTTTCAATGCCAATGCAGCTTTCTCTACATCCTCTGGAATGGTCCTGGAGTCCCTAGAAGATCCGCTAGACCAGGCTGATCGAGCATGTTGAAAGTAAGGCCACCTACCGTAACCATCTTTACACTGTACTCCGCCAACAACTCTCTGCTATCGGAACGGATACTGTAGGAATCTTCCGTTTTGGACGGCGATTTTCAACCACTTCCTCATTAGTGGTCATATCCTCTAACTCATCAGATGCACTGTTTATAATTGCCTCTTTAAATTGTAGAAAGTGTTAACCAAGAGCTCTTTCAAACAAATGTTTCTCTCAGCCATTCCTCGAGAAGCACTCAGTAGCAATCTTTACTTCGTCCTTCGTAACCTTAGCATGTTTTTCTGCTGACATTTTTCAGACACTTTGCATGTGAGCTTTGCTACGAAACAAGATGGAACCAATTTTATAAGCTTCACTCACAGCAAGACGGAAGAAATTTCAAGAATTCCACGAAATAAGCGTATACTAAACTACTAAAAGAATCAGTGAACACTGAGCTTTTATGAATGTGCTTGATTCGATCACACGGGAACGATAAAAGTACCGCAGAGCGGGGCATTCGATTCAGAAAGGAAAGAAGTAGGTTGTACTGAAATATTTATACTCGATACTAAGAATCCGCTCCATTAAATGACAAACAACCGGGAAAACAGGCTGAGTAAAAAGTCCAACATCGAAAAGGCATACCCATTTTTCTAGAGATTAATATTAGGTATCAAGTTGCAAATAACAGTTGGTTATAAATTAAATGAAACGGTGAAAATATCAAAACAAGCAAAAATCCCCCACGACAAGAAGGTCCGTGCAGCAAAGGAGCTGTCGAAGTGTATCCGTAAATTGAATCCCTTGGCTACGGTGTTTGCCGAAGTTGAACGCACTCGGCTTCCCCGTTTGCCGAAGTTGAAACACTCGGCTTCCCCGTTTGCCGAAGTACAAACCACCGGGGTCAAGAAAAATGCACGGGCACTGGTGTCGGTGGTTTGATTTTCGCCCTGCGTGTACTATGTTGAGCACCGGCGCGGAGTGGTGATACTGATACACGCTGCGCTGTGTTTGCATGCCAAAGAGCCTCCCGTGCAGAACGGTTTGGTGTTTTAACCATGCCTGCTCACAATCTCATTCCGGACCGATAAGAATCTAATTTTAGCCTCATCTCTCTTTTCTTCTCTGCCAGGACAAACGACCGTCAGGAGTGGATTACGGAAAGTCAGAAACTGAGCGGTATTCTTGAGAACAAAATCGACGATATTCTTAAGACATTCCAGGATGGGGGCGGAGGTGCTGACGAAGGAGGAGGGAGTGGTGAGCTCCTAGATGGAGTCAAGTTAATCGATTGCGAACAGTTCTGTGATAAACTTAAACGACTGAAAACCACGGCCCTCGAGCTTGAGATCCAGAAGGGATTGGGTAAGTATTTTTTCGAGAGTTGATGTTTCTATTGTAAGGTGATGACGTTTGGGTGACACATCGATACACTTTGTGGAAACATTTCGTGGGAAATTGTTTGTCGCAAGTAACGGCCACGTTGACAATGTGGCTTTTACCCTATATGTTATGCTTTAAATCTGGTTTGAAATGCTCTTATGATGTGGCATTAAGTAGAATCCTTCTTATCATGCTGTTTCCCCTGGACAAAGGATTTTGTTTATGCTCGAACTACATTTTATTGAACTAGCTGGTTGAAGGTATTGGATTCCATACATTTGCTTTGAATCTATCTTCAAAATCAGCACAACCAATTGGAAAATTTCTACTGCAATACTTCTCTGCCCATTTTCGACGAATAACGTGAAGGGCTCTTGGGGAGTTGATGCCTGGAAATAAATCAACACCAGGGTTTGGTTGTTGAACTGTGGATTTTGTGTGACATCTAGTGCTTTTATTTTCCAACGAATGTTGAAAAAATCCTCTCGAAGTTGTGGAGGCCATTTCATAGAACCAACAGGATGATTTATTTGTATCACATTTCAGTGAGGAAGCCATTGTATTGTTCGTAGAAAATACCGGAAAGTAATTTTTCTGATAGATTTATCTGGAAGTATACAGATCTTATCATTCTGAAGGAGTTGACAGCCCCAGTTGAAGAGAGACAGCTTGGAAAAATCTCTAGGAATCGACGAAAGAAATTGGGGAGTCATCTCTAGGGAAACAATTGTAAAGGTTGCACACGAAACCTGGACATGACTCTGTTAATGGAGTTTCAAAATGCATTTTATTATTCAGAGTTTAATGTAACAAATAGGGTAACGGGATATAACGTTAGCCTAGCTTCTTCATTCGGCCTCTCCAAAAAAAATCTAACAGGCGCGTAAAAATTTCCAAGCAAAAGGAGGTGTAAACAACGAAATTGTTTGCAATCTTTCATACCCTATACCAAATATACTATATTAACATTTTAAGTCACTTCCTTTTCCCACATATACATGTAAGGCGACACGTGTAGCGCTGCCAACAGAACCATAAAAAAGATCATGAAAATATATTCTACCCTTCAATGAACCAATCATTCATTCTACCGTATATCCTAGCAAAAACTAATACTCTTTTTATGAGTATTGTTTGCTCACACAGAGAAAAGTTTGATCGTCAATTTTACCATTATTGGAGATAAGAATACTAGGGCAAAATAATGAATTTCAACCGACTAAAATCATGGTCAAAACGACCATTCAAAATAGTTGATTCAACATTCACCATAATTTCATCTATTCCTATTCCAACTATTCCTTGTAACCACGACCATAGTCAATAATGTGAAGATGAAAAATGTCTCCGACCATTTTCATAGTAATTCTCAGTTCAACGATATTAATTTTTTTCAGAACACTTTTAAAAATAACGCAGATACGTCAAAATGTGCTTTTTTACTGCTAGAAGAGAAGAACTTTTCCCCCATTTTAATTAAGCAATGTCAGGAAACAAGACAAGTTTTATCCAAACTATATTATTTTTTGAAACAAACACATATAACCTTATTTTTTGATCAAAACGATAATTGTTATTGTGAAATGTATTTATTGGCCACTAAGATCAAAAACTAGCCAAAATTGTAACAATGATAATTATTCCAAGCCGTAAATCTCACTTTCTTTCCAACAGACGATATTTTTCCTATCCTGTTCAAGTTGCAGCAAATCATATTTTTGTGTTGTTGTTGTTATGACATTCGCAGCTTGCAACAAGTCGGAGTTTCGGCTAGTTATTCGGAAATCGCTTCCTTACAATGTGTGATTCATTTCAATTTGTCTGTTGAGTACTTTTGGAATATTACTCTCGTTAAAACAAAACTGTATGGATTAGTTTGAGCGTGTGCATTCAGTAGTTGCCACGTTTCACACTTATGGCGCCACAAGCGCAAAAAGGGTCGCCTGAAAAAATGTGAAGTGACTTATATTGTTAAGATAGTATATTTAGGTATACTAAAGTTTCATTTTTAATGTCATTGATGAAACAAAATACTCAGCATAGCAAAAATTCAGGTCTATTGACAGAAAATAAACTCCATTTATTTCAAACATAAGAAACTTTAAAAACTGGTCTTCATAGACGAATTCATCAAGAAATACTTTAAAAAAATTATCTATTTTACCCTGTTTGGAGTTATTTTCCTGTCTATTTTGACAGCTTTTCCCTATGGAAGCGATGTTCGACTCTAACTTTATCCTTAGCTTACTGCTTGAAGTCATCTGTAATGTGAATTACGTTGTCAAAACTCGGCATTTAAAGACTGTATTCGATGAAATTTGGACACACAAAATAGGTCACCAAAAATTTTCCTTGAGCCCGATTCTTTTCAGACTTTCTGGAAATAAAGTACTACTAAATGGTTTTAATATCATTGGTTTATTGAACCTCTTCTCCCAACCCAAATGCCCGCACCTTTGCCTTGACCCCTTTCATTAAATTTTAGGCAATGATAGGACCGACTTGCTTACTTACTTTTAACCACACTTTCTTTAGTCCAAGTTCATTTACTATCAGTATTGAAGTTTTAACGAGCTTTGCCTTCATGATTGCCCAAAATTTTTCAATTGGGTGAAGTTCCGGAGTGTTTGGAGGGTTGACGTCATTTGGTACAAAAACAACATTATTATCTTTGTACCAGTCTAAGACGGGCCGGGCATAGTGGCAAGATGCCAAATCCGGCCAAAACAGTGTCGGGCCATCGCGAGATCTCAAGAAGGGCAGAAGTCGTTTTTGGAGGCATTCGTCCTTGTAGATTTGTCCGTTGACGGTCCCAGAGGAGATGAAGAGGCTGACTCATATTGCCACATCCGCAGATCGCTTGCCAGACAAGAAATTTTTTGGCGAATTTCGACAGTTTCTTCTTCCGTACCATCTCCGCAACGGCCAATTTAGAGGTGGAGACGTAGTGTTCCTGTCCTGGCATTTGTTTGGTGTCGGCTTTAATGTAGATCTCATCGTCCATCACAATGCAGAACAATTTTGTGAGCCCCTCCCTGTACAGTTTTCTTGCACGAGTTTTGGCCACCGAGTTCTGTTTATCGCTCCGGTTCGGTGCCTTCTGGACCTTGTACACATGTAATCCAGAACGTTGCATTGTTTTCTGCACGAAACTTTCGACTTTTTCGCAACATCCCTGATCGCAATGTTGGGATAACGCTTAAATTGGTTCAATACCATCCTGGCCTTCTCCGGATTTGATGTGCTACGTTTTTTGCCACTACCATTTTTCCGCTTGGTTGTCTTACGGTCCTTGAACGTTTTGTTTTGATTACATGAGATACGGTTGAATGTGCGATTCCGAGCTGTTTTCCGATCCATCGATGAGAAGCGTTTGGGGTTTCGAAGTGAGTGCCCAAAATTTGTTGGCGCACTATTTCTTCATTCGAAGCCATCACTGAAATCACTCAACCGATTTTCACGAAACTCATTACACAATTGACACAACACCATGAAATACATTCAGTTGAAATTTCAATAATTTTTACTCCATGCTAAAAAGTTACGAACAATTGCGTATGTCCAAATTTCATCGAATGCAGTCTTTATTTCCTCGCAGTAAGGTGTACGTGGCCACGTCATTGGTTCGTGCGTCGGGATAACCTTCAGTTTTGCTGGACATAGTTCTGAATCCATTGTTGGGCCTTTGATTTTTGCCATAACAATACGATACGCGTCGCCCCCGGGGTTAACACTAGCGGTTCGGCACAGCTCGTTGTTGCAGTTCGTCTTGCTCAGTCTTTCTCTCGTTCTGGCTGCTCGACACACCACCCTATGTACCTCTCTGTCTGCTGCGGTTTTAGCTCTCTAGACACGTCTTCTGGCTCTGAGACAACTAGCGCGAAGGATGTTGAGTGGCTCAGTCCACCAGTAAGCTTGGCGCCACTTGTTCCTCGGCTAAAGTTTCTCCGGCATGATTGCGTCGCATGCCCTTACTAAAGTATTCGTCAGCTGTTCCGCGTTTCGGTTCGAGAGTTCGTTGTCGGACCGAAGTGCCTCAATAAATAATTCCTTGTCGAAACCTTCGTTTTCCACTTCCACTCGCAACTGTTTGTCCTTCGTATTGTGACAGGATTCCGCTGGCCGATGCTGTACCGGATCGCCAGATGGTCGCTATAGAGCGATTCCACGAACAAGTGGGAAATTTTTCCAGTTTTTATTTTTTGTATTTTTTGATTTGCATGAAACCTTGCATACAAGTTTTTGGGGAAGAAAAACGCCGTTTTGCATACTTGGTTCGCCATTTTGAATCTAGCCTTACTTATGAGAAGGGCCTATGAAAAATGCACATGATATCTTCAAAAAACTGTATCTCGGAAACAGTTTGTCCGATTGGTTTGATGTCTTAGGCAAAGTTTTAGACAATTGTTAATGCTATATGGAAAAAAATATGCACGGTAAAAAAAAAGTTTGGTTTTTGTGTTTTGAACTAAAATATAGATTTTCCCTTAAAAGTGACCTGTCAATAATTTTTAAATTATTCTTATGTTATAGCTGACTAACAATGCTATCTAGTGCATAGTGAGTTGTTCTGGAGAAAAATAGGTTACAACAAAAAAAAAATTTAAAAAAAATTACAATTTTCAAAAAAGCTATTAAGAAAAGTCAAAAAAGTTTGTCATTCTAATTTTATGAAAGCACATCAAATTTGCAAGCAAAAAATACTGCAATAACATTATTCTAAGATGCACCGTTTAGAAGATATTACTGATTTAATATTGATTGTTTTGATAACTTAATAAGTTTTGGCCCTTTTCGGGTGTACTCCGTGTTTTTTTCAGTTTCAAAAGTATTTTTTTCAGAAAGATTGAAAAATTTTGAGTTGAAATGATGCTGACAGCTTAAAGATTTGAGTGAAATTCTCTGCCTTAAAAGTATTTTGAAAAACAAGTTACAAAATCCCACTATCAGGAACAATGATTTCTTCCAGTTATTTTGGGTGTATTGTGTTGAAAATGTGCATTCAACTCTTGCATATCGCCTAACAGTTTAATCCATTTAAACTGGATGTGTTTATACTGTGCATATTTTCTCTCTATTGCCGAACATTCCACAGACATCAAACCGATGAGACAACTCGATTTCGAGATACACCTTTTTGAGAACTGCAAATGCAAGCTCCTCAATTAGCAGGATTCAAAAGAGCGAATTAAGCTTATTTTTCAGGGATGGTGATTGTGCGCAATAAAAAATAACATTATATGTTGGATATCATCAGTTTATTTTTATTCCTGTATTTTTATAAAATTATTGTTTACACAACTTTCTTAACAATATCGAATATTTTGGCATCATTGTCAGGACAGTTTGAATAAAGCTTTGCCTTTATTGTATTTTCTGATAGAGGAAGAAATGAGTGGAATTTTTGAGTTCCTTGAATTGTTTTTGCATTATTATATTGATTATTTAGCTGCAAAGACATATTTTCGTATTCTTCTGTAGTAGAATAACAAAATGACAACTTTGTAAGTTCTTCTTCTTTTCGTTTGTTTGCCCAATTAAACAACTCTCTTGCAGTCTTTATCGGGTGTTCGCGTTCTTTGGCTAAACTTGCTCTGGTAGCCATGCGTTTTATCGTACCTCCAATAGCATCGCATGGACCTTTTCCGTGCGATGTTGCGAAGAAATGCCATTCAGCGTCAATACCATACTTTGACTTAAATTTACAAAGGCTAGAAAAGTTTTTTCGGTTTTTATACTGTGAAGCAGCACCATCTGACATAAAATAATTTTTTTTATGTTTTTATTTTGATCAATTTGTAAAAAGTTTATCATTTTATCAATAAACAAATTAACAGCGACTGAATCATGACTCAGTTCTTCAGGAATTATAATGAAGCTAAAATGTTTAATTTGCATATTTTCAGTATAATATATTACGAAAGGATGGATTGTGGCCTGTTGCACGTTCCAATGGTGTGATTGAACTTCATCCTGCAAAATGAAGCTGTAATTTTCAGAAAAGTCACAAATAGCTAAAAATTCACCATCTTGCAAGTTTTGTTTTGTAGTTTTCAAAAAATTGGATTGTTCGGTTTTTACAAAATCATGCGGAATCAAACTTTCTAATTTTGAGCTGAAAAATTAAACAAACTCATCGGTTTGCTTTACAATAGTTTCTAAATCACATCTGTCAGTGGTAACCCATTGTTTACCGGTAGAAATCATAGAATGCTGGGTAAAGACTGTTGGAAGATAGGTAGAGTTGAACGCTCAGGTATCGTCGAACCTTCAGGTACGAGTTTTGAGAGTTGGAGCGAGGTAGATTTGCTGGCGTAGGTATATTGTTATTGAAGAAGATTGTAAATTGTATATACCTGGAATGAATAAAGAGTGCGGCGGTTGTTGATTGAGGTATCAGTCGTCTAGTTTGATGGAAGGTGACTAAGACTGCGTTCTTTTTCTTTATTATTAAGAAACGGTCATCGACGGAGCTAGCCTCGTTATGGCCAGCGTGGCCATGGTGGACTAGTTCCAACAAAGACCATGTTTACAATCACCAACTGTACGTAGTACAGCTAACTGGTATCTAATTACCTGTATCTAATACTTGTTAGCACGTTTTCAGCACAATACAACAAAAATAACTGGAAGAAATCATTGTTCCTGATAGTGGGATTTTGTAACTTGTTTTTCAAAATACTTTTAAGGCAGAGAATTTCACTCGA
>JASCZW010020953.1:0-11456 GCA_034211315.2 Aedes japonicus
GCTGGCTAGCTATACGTGCTTCGTAGTGTAAACAAAAGTCGCATGAAGGTTGATGATTGATGGAGATATTTTATGTGTCCGCTATGCTGCGTATATTTATGTACGTAATTCTGTTGTGTCAAGCGATAGACCCTTCTATATATTAGCTCATGAAATAAGAGACACAGCTCATGATATAAGAGATATAGGATGTTAAATTGAGAGTACGTTGGCAAACGTGTACATCAGTCGTGATTAGTGCGAATTATGTTGTATTATAAAATAATACTATTTTCTCTTCATACTTATATACCTGTATACCTGTATACTGTATACTTATATATTTCTACTTGAAAAGGTTAACAGACTATTTGTTAATTGAAATTGCTTAGCAATAATATTCAGCAAGATTATTCAAATAAGAAAATACCAGAAAACTTCCGATCCGTGTGCTTCCATTGCTTTTATTTTTACGCCTGGCTTGTAGTGCCAGAAGCAGGTTTAGAGTCCCACGCTGGCATGAGGACGATGATCGGCCACCCTAACATAGAGAACAGACGCTCAGGTTGGTGAAGGCCAGGACTTGTACCCTTATACCGCTTTGACAGGGCTGCTTTTGGATGTTTGTGAGATTTGGAAGCAACTCAACAGAGTCCACCAATTGCTGACCCCCCTCCCTTCGCCAACATCTTAGGCAGCCTCCGCTGCTTATTTAATTCGCATCTAACTTCCATATCTGGATGCCGTTCATGATCCGCAACCTATGACCCACCGGGTGGCTTGCAGCTCAGTTCCGCCAGTCTCCACCTACTGATTGCCCAAATGCATTGAAGATTAAGCATCTGTTGGCTGGAGGAACCGAGTGTGATAGAGCTCGCATAGGCAGAACTGTGACAATCGCCCGAGATGAGTTCGAGGTGGTGGATGAGTTTGTGTACCTCGGATCATTGGTTACGTCAGATTACAACTGCAGCAGACAAATTCGGAGACACATTATTACCCGAAGTCGTGCCTACTATGGACTCCACATCCCAGTACAAAGTGTACCATATTCAAAACGATCATAAGACCAGGACCAGGATAAGGACCTGCAAGCGGTGTATGGAGGAAAATGATGAACAACGAGCTGGCGCAGCTCTATGGCGAACACAGTATCCAGAAAGACGCTAAAGCTGGAAGGGTACGTACAATAGGTGGAACATATTGTAAGAATGTCGGACAACAACCCCGCCAAAATGGTGTTTACCTCGAATCCGACCGGTACAAGACGTAGAGGAGCGCAGCGATCTAAGTGGTTAAACCAAGTGAAGCAAGACCTTGGAAGTGTGGAAAATTCTAGGAATTGGAGACAAACGACCCTCAACAAGTTTTATTGAGAAATATCGTGACGCTGGTGCGGTCCTAATAGGACGTTGGACCAGCATAAGTAAGTAAGTAAACAGTAAAACATAGACAAAAACGCGGGACAAACAATACGTGACTTATATACATATTCACATTGACCGTATAACTGTATATTTGGACAACACACAAAAAATTTAAATAATCTAAAGAGCCTCCGTGTTCTTATATTTTTTTTTCTTTAAAGCTTAGACATTTGTACATAACATATCCAAAAGTTGGCTATGCTAAGTTTTTGAGCTAAATTAAAAAAAAAATGCTATGTTTATAAGATTTTGCCCTTCTACGTGTTAATCTCACTAGACAATCACGCGTCCGCATCAATTTGAAGTGATTCTAAGCTAAGGGATGGGCCATAAACTACGTGTTCTCATATTACAGACCCCTTCCCCTTTGTGATTCTTTTTCCATACATTTTTTTTTTAAATTATATGGAGCATGTGTTTTGATCAACTCACTCCCCTTAGGTCCCTTAAAAAAACAGCGTTGTTTATGGTCGGTCCGCTATGTTTATGCTTAACTTTTTCAACTCAATTACTCCACGCTCCACGCAGAATTATACCTAACCGGCATTAAAGAATTATATTAATATATTCAACGCATTCTGCGATTGCAGTACGGCATCAAATGGTACGTCTCTCTGGTGGTTGCATGATTGACTCACAGATCTTCTATATCGACTCAGTATGTAATTGAAAAAAAAAGCGCAAACCATGAGGAGATTTTTAGCATTTTTCTTAATGTTTCTGACATGAGGTTCGGACCTGTATTTGTGGGAAGACCTGTTATTGAATCCGTGGTTGATCTCACAAGACCATGGTGACGCGTTAGAAGTGACTTGATTAATAAATATGAACTTTAATTTAATATAATAAATAATACCAACATGTATGGGATTGAAGAAAAGCAGCAATTGGTTGATTTTTATTGAATTAATTTCGTGCATTGTACAAAGGGGTGTAACGATAGCATTTCACCAGTAAAAAGCATGAATGTTTCATGCAATTAATGATACTTATGTTCTATTCACGAAATCCATGTTTACGATACGAGTGAAAGCTAATTTACGAAAATAAACTTTCAGCATATATATTGACAAAGCAAGACCACAAAAACACCGTTTTTCTTCCATAGAAACGGAAAAAAATCTTTGAGGTAGCTTATCGAATTTTCCTGTCCGCCTTTAAGCATCTCACTATAAGGTACTAAGTGAGTTTTCACATATTGCCTGTCAATCTGCAAAATTTGGATGACGTCTGCAGTGGGTTATCTCAAATAATATCAACGCATCCAATATATCACAAGATATAGCGATTGATTGAGGGGATTGGAGATGATATTTTTTTGTATAGTACCAAGTATACCCACGGGTCCGGGCTAAGCCGATGAGCCGGACATTAATAGAAGCATAAAGTTGCCAGAAGCGCACGAAATGCATCTACACACTGATACTTTTACCAAATTGTTCTTAAGAATCTTCAACGAGATTGCACAGTTGTAAAATTGAAGTTACTGAAAAAAAAGTGTGCTTCGGCCATCGGCTGTAAAAGAATGTGTCGATGTTTTATTACGCACTATTTTACTATGGGTCATGGCGCGTTTCGTATTGTTTTAGTTATATATATATAATTCGGCGATGTGAGTGATCGAGTGAGCACAGAAAAAAAACAACAAAAATGCTTCCTGTTGACATGTGTGGGTTCGCCGGGCTGGTTTCTGGCACCACTTATAAGAATTAATTGTTTGTTTTCTCACTGTTTTGTTTCCTCCTCGCTTGCTATGATGTGATTCAGATGACGCGATAATGTTCGTAGAATAAACGCCAAGTAATCCATGGTTGCCAAATAGCATTAATTTTCAACTATAGTATTGCCAGATATGTCGAAACACAGAAACACCTTCCGACACACTGAAACACAAACACAACGTGGCACAGTGACTAACCCTCTGGGTTTGGCCTATATCACGAATAGTACAAATAAACATTTTCCGTTGATACACTTTCCAACTATGAATTATGTTTCTTAATCAAGTATTGTTTGGCTTCCGAAAGCTATAATATTGCTTTAAATATTCAGATTTTTGATTGCCAATTGCATTGAGCACAGCTTTTTCAACTTTCAGCTACCTGGGAAAAATCAATTAATGCTTGTCTAATAGTTTACACCGCAGGTTAGAGATATGTTTTTGGATACGTTAGGTTAGCTAGGTTGGGTTCTTGATTAAAGGGAAAACAGTGTTATAAAGTTTTTAGTCTCTGCTATTTAAACAAAATTCTCTTGGATGTCCACTTTTTGCACTTATGCATATTTTGTCACAAAATCGAGACAACTTCGCGCTTTTACATTGAGACATACAAGGAAAAGCTTCCAATGCGAACAACTCTGCAAGCCAAATAAACGGCCGTTTAAAAAGTACAAAGATGATAGCAGAGGATATTTACAAAATCATAATACAACAAAAATCAAACTCATATCCAGCGTCATCTAAGCGATCTTAAATATATTGAAAAACAATTATCGAACATTAAAAATCATGACAAGTCCACCGACTTCAACCCTTCGCCAAAGGATTACGAGAAGCCAGCAAAACACCACTCTGATGAGAATATAAAAGGCAGGCATAAAGACGGCTTGCATTGCTCTTCAAAATATTTGACGCTTGTTGATATTCCAGCAATTTGGCATGCAGTTTACTTTTACTCCTTCCACCCTTTCGCCATTCCTCGACGGTGTCTGAGAGGGTGTTCTGCCAGCAAATCACAAGCACCTCCACACTCATACCAAAATACGCCTTTAATCCTTTAAGTCATTTTTTATGTCTATTTTGTGAGATGATTTAAATCTGTTTCGTTTTCCATTTTTGGCGCATTTGGGTTTTATTTTGCGCCTTTCTTTACGATCGCCACAATCGCTTTAATCATATTTCTCGCACCTTGAAACGATGACGGCGCGCGAGTGGACAAGATTGCTTTCGAAACCGACCCATCGATTGATCGATCGAGTCGACGGAAGAAAATATTTGAATTGCGATAAAGATCTTGAGCGAGATATCCCCATCCACTTTTTGGGCACCATCTTGGCCACTTTGACGAGCTATCATTTATCGAAAACGCCGTTCAAGATCACTTTTAGATCCGAGCAACCGAGCTGTTGGAAAAGTCATTATTTCTTAAATGGTCAGTCGTTCATGGCTCGATGCGTTTAGTCCTATCCTGAAAAGGCATCGACTCATCAAGTAGTTTCCGAGGCGAAAGAGATATGTATGAAATGATAAATCATTCGAACAGGTTCGTTGATTTCCAAACAGGGCGCAAGATCTGAGGCGGAGTGCCGGCCGGAGCTGTCTGTAATGGGGAATTGTGAGTGTTGTCAAAAATATAAATGATTAATTTTTCTTACTCGAAAGAAGAAATGCCCGACCGGTACGGGAATTGAAAATCGTCCATGTAGAAAGCCGCAGCAGCAGGAGAACGCGGGTAGACGGTAATTTCCACTTCGCTATCTCGATTGGAATCACATGGTGTGGTGGATGAAATACGAACGACGGGGGAAGGCTTGCGATAGAATGAGAACCGGTTGAGAATTTTTCGAAAACAAGAAACACCTTGGAGTCCTAAATAAAACAACGCCAATACCATTCCCATCCTCGTTTATCATGTGTTAAATTAAGAGACTACGAGAAAACGCATGCTGTCTCTCGGTGGTAGGGGAATGATCGCTTATGTACAGGAATACCAAGAATATCGCGGTGGGTTGATTTTGAAAGGTGATTAGATGAGCCCTAATTTGTGACCTATACAAGAACAGCTTATTTATTTGAAAGACGGCTGAGAAATTATTTAAAATAGAAGGAAGGTACCACCGTCCAAGCTATATTGAGGATTCCTGTATGTGGTTGGGGTTATTGGTCACATTTCGTCACCTCTTACCCTTTGATAAATTGAAATGCTATTTCTATGCAATGCTAGCTTGGTGCTTAGGGTTGATTACATTACAACAACTTTAATAGAAACTCGACGAACAATTACAGAGTAAAAATGGACAAATCTATCTCTCATTTAGTAACGCTTTTTAAAGCTATGTCCATTAAGAATCCGGAATAATAAAATCATCGCGGTAACGGATTGACGTACAAATAAGTTTAATACATCAAAACAAAGGTAATTCACTGTATTTTAAGGAAAAAATACCAATGCAAATAATTTCTCTTCTTTTCTAAAGAAAATTCGCACTTTCTTTTTTATTCCTCCCATCAAACGCTGCACACCTCTGGAGTCAACTTCCTTGGCACATTTGTTCCACATTTTGGTTATCTGAGTCGCGTCCCGAGCCGTTTTTTCACTTTTGTTAAGCTTCCGCTTCATTATTGCCCAAAATCTCTCGATGGGCAGGAACTGCGGGCAGTTGGGTGAATTTATGTTTTTATCGATGAAATCTACGTTATTATTGCGGTACCACTGGATGACTTCCGGCTGTAATGGCAACTCGTCAAATCTGGCCAAAACTTCAATGGACCTTTATAGGCTTTAATGAAAGGTAGTACGCGGTTTTTGAGGCATTCTTCCTTGTACAGCTTCGAGTCCATCGTCTTACTCGTCACGTCACTTTCTGTGCCGCTGCAACACAATAAGTGATTCCGGATTCTAACTGGACAGTACTTTATGCAGTAGCTGCCATCCGAAGAGTTTTAAGGTAATCATTTGATGAAAAACGATAGAGGAATACGCACATTCAATCAAATGACATTTGGTCGAATGATAAATTTTGTCGAATAGACAAATCTAGGATTTTATTTTTCAATAAGACGAATCAAACAATGAGAGATCCTCTTCTCTCTCGCTCGCTTTCATTTATTACAGCGCCAATTTAAAACTTTCGAGGGAATTTTTTAGTATAGACAGAAACACAACAGCTAGCATACTCTATAAATAGTGGAATGAAAAACGTAAGGCTGAATGGAATATGAGTGAAAGAGAAAGTAATCAAGGAGAGTCTCTCACTTTCATATTCGCCCTAATGAAAAAAAACCCTAGCACCCTATCGAATTGACATATGGTCGAATTGGCAATTATTCGAATGACATTTGATTGAAAATAGAGTAAACTTTAAACATTTTGGATTTTAAGAATAATTATTTTTCAAAATGCGTTTACTACTGTTTTTAAAAATGAATCCTGTTTAGTGGAATACCTGTAACTAGAAATGAGAAGAAAAATTAGTACTATCCATTTAATTCCAACTACCTATGTGCTCATCTTGACAGATACGCGTATTTCGTCTACAATGTGCAGACTTCTTCAGTGTCGAGTACTAACAGTCAAGATACTAGTACACGACACTAAAAAAGTCTGCATAGCTAAGACGAGATACGCGTATCTGTCAAGATATTTAGTGACCATGGCAACAGTAAATTAAAATGTATAAAGGTTAGTTTTGTAAAATTCAAAAAGATTTAATAAACTTTTTCAGGATACCTTAAATCAAGATTTCGTTGAATTGCTGCTAATGCAAAACTATACACTTTAACATTTTACAACTTTTTTGCATTTCAGAATCAACCGAATAAAGATCATATATCATAGATATAAATGCTTGTAGTATTTTTCATTTAAATAAACATATACTCTATTTTATAAATATTTCATGGGAATGGGAGGGAGCATCAGGGCACACGATTGAATCACTCTGGATGGGGAGAGTGGGAACGCCTACACCCCATTGCTAACAGTTTGTGAATAGAGGGCGGGCTCTTCTTCCCACCCATGGGGCATCCTCATGTTAGATAGCTCGCTCTTATGTATAATTGTTCAATCTTGTTGTTGGAAGGATATAATAGATTCTTTATATCCCTGTGGAAACGTATAAGGGATATTACCTATCGATCCACCTGTACCCGTTTTTGGCCCTTCATACAGTGGCATGATTAGAACAATCAGTTGTTATTAAGCTTGATTAAGTCTAACAGAGAGGAGAGCCCATTGCTGTTGGACTTAGTTTCCGTGCTACAATGGGTGGTAGTACATATCATACATCATATAATACTTATTTCAGAAGAACGCTCGGACTTTTCTCATGATACCTCCCATTAGATTATGCACAACTTTCTCCGTAACTTCTCGTTGTGCTGCAACCAAATTTTCTTGAAGCAGTCAACAGAGTTTGCTTCTTTTCCACCTTTCTCAAGATGCCGTTTAATTATTGATAGGATGCAGTTAAGGGCAGATTGAGGGATTGTGGCATTTTTCGACAAAATCGACTTTTTCCTTCTTGAGCATCTCCAACGAAGCAGGAGCGTAGTGACCAGACCGCCAAAACAGAAAAGGATCCGTATGTTTCCGTAAATGCGTAGAAACTGTTTTTTGATGCATTCTTTTTTGTAATTTTCACCGTTCATTTGTGCCCGTTGTGAAATATGACGAATTCTTCTAGCCACAGGAGCAAATGGCTTGCCATACCACAACCTTTTTCCCAAAATTTTGGGTTCGGATGTATCGCAAATCATTAGACACATCTGTCCTTTGCTCAACGTTGAAAAATTGCGGCCCCGAAAGTTTACTGGTATCCATTCGACGTACGTCTCGTCGTCCATCAAAATGCACCGGTTCGACTTTTGGAGGAGAACGTCATACAAGTTTCGTGACCGTATTTTTGGAAAAGCTTTTTATTAATCCGTCCTTTTGTTTGCTTTCTGCTTCTTCCAGGTTCTGATATTGTTACGCTTTTAGATATTCTGCACAGTTCCGACGCTAATGTTCACGTTTTTTTGGCGGTGTAACAAATGGAAAACGGTTGTGTTCCATACCCTAAACCATTGAGACAACGTTTGCATTTAAAAAAATGGGCTTTTCTCGGATAGTGATAAAAAAAATGCTAAGACTAATTGCTTTTGATACATTTCTCATGGAAGGTAAATATTTAAGCTTACTTGCTACAAAATTCTACGCCCTTGCGAGAGGCCTTCCGGCAGTTAACCGAAACATTCGCCATGGTGGACGAAAACATCCGTGTAGGCATGTTTTTGAGTTCTTTCTTCGTTTTATTTATCAATTCCTCCTCAGATTTCGCGACAAAATTGTTGGAGTAGATCTTACGCTTCAGGTTCGCCGAGAAATTCTCGATGGGACGCAGCTAAGGGACTTTGGTCGAATTGGTTACCACATCGATATTCAGCCGCTCCGTATCCTCCACCGATCGCTTCGAGTAGTGGGCCGACGTCAGATCCGGCGAGAACACCGCGTCTTCGTCCTAATGGTATTTCTTGATGAATGACGCAACTTCCGGCAGGCATTTCGTACTATAAATTTCCCCGTTCACGGCCAGTCCGGAGCGAAAGAAGAGCGGCTTTGACATCCCCTTCTCGCTGATAGTCAGCCACAGCAGTACCTTCTTGGGGAACTTGGTGTGTGAATCTTCACCTCGGAGCTCACTTTCTTCGTGGGGGAAGTAAAATCGAAGTGCCCTGCCAGTCGTTGCCATCCTGGGTGAGATAGATGGATTAGCACCACCACAAACTGCCGCACGATGTCCGTTTTCGACGCGGCGGGGTGCCGTTCTTTGAACGCGCACACTTCTGAACGGAGTTGCTCCACTGTTTTTGCCACCACGGTTAGAGTTCGACTGATAGTCGTCAAATTTTGTCTATTGTCTCATGGGTTACTATGATTGCTGATGCATGGGTAGTTTTGTCAGTGCGGGTGAAGGTAAACCCATGAAATCAATTTTTGTCCATTTTTTTTAAATGAAAACACTAAGCAGGTGTCCACTTTCTTTAATGAACTGTCTCCAATTGAATTTGTTGATTACAGTCAATATAATATTCAATTTACAATAATTGTCAGTCGCAGTCATACACACTTAGAAAATTTTACAGTATTCGGTAATTTTTTACCGAACTTTCAACAGCTGAACAGTTCGGTAATCCAATTTAACGGACTTCGGTAAAATTTGACAAGTTCCGGTAATTTTTTTACCGGAATACTGTAAAATTTCACCGAAACCCGGTAAATTCGATAACCGAACGTTCAGCTGTTGAAAGTTCGGTAAAAAATTACCGAATTCTGTAAAATTTTCTAAGTGTGTATGCTTAAGAACTTCTGAACGAAATATCCTTTTCCACATTAAGTGGATTGATCAAATTACTTTGAAAATATATCTTTTCCTTCACGAAAGAACGAGAAGTTACAAAGAGAAATAAAAATAATTTTATTGCAATGCTAGCAATTAGAGATATGGACTTTGTAAGAAAAACTAACGGATGACGGGTCAGTGACATATCTGCACAATTGATGTAGAACTTCTTGCTGATGGAAAGAAATTGAAGTCATCGAATTGATAAATTTCTACTATTTGTTATTCAGTTTAAAGTACCATGAAACCGTATGGTTTTAGTGTGTGTGGTTCTTCTCGAAAATTATGGAAGTCAAATGTTTATAACTCTAACAATGGCCTTAAAAAGGGCCGTTTGGTATTTTGCACGAAACAGAAACCCTCATTGAGTGCATTTCTTCTGTATTTGGGTTAAACTATGTCACGGACCGATGATAACAACATTAGAGAACGTACAGTGGTTTGCGCATAAGTCATGATTCGATAAAAAATAAAGGGTGGCCACATCAAATTGCAGCACGAAAAAAAAACGCTGGAGAAAAAATCTAGTTGACTGATTATTTTCAATTTATTTATATCGATTTCATACAACTTCCATACAATAACCGTACGCACGCATCTTACACACTTAGAAAATTTTACAGTATTCGGTATTTTTTTAGCAAACTTGCAACAGCAAAAAATCGGGTTACCAAACGTTCAGTTAATGAAACTTTGGTAAAAAAAATTACCGAATACTCCGCTCATTAGATTATGTACAACATCTGAATGCAGCTTCTTCTGTGCGTAAACCCACTTTTTCTTCATGTCTTCCTCAAATGTAACCTCCTTGGGATACTTCCGTAGTGCGTGTTTCATAATAGCCCAGTATTTTTCGATGGGGCATAGCTCCGGTGCATTGGGGATGTTCATAGCCTTTGGAACGAAAGCGACCTCGTTGGCTTTGTACCACTCTAGAACAACATTTGAATAGTGGTACGAATCATAGATCGAACGGCACACTCCGTTTACCACAGATCGCTTACCAGATCATGAAACTTGTGTTGGGCGGTGAAGAACAGTAGCCCTTGAAGCTGCCGGGAGTCCGCCTTGACGTATGTCTCATCATCCATGATGAGACAATGAGGCTTCGTCAGCATCTGGGTGTGCAGTTTCCGAGCCCGTGACTTCCCACCGTATTTTGTCGTTCGTCACGATTTGGAGCCTTCTGCACTTTGTACGTATGTAGTTCCTCCAGGTCCTCTCTGAACGAAAGACTTGGACAGATTCAACTTTTTGCTCACATCCCTGACCAAATAATTGGGATTCCGCTTAAACGCTTTCACGACACGCTTGTGATCCTGATCACTAATAGAACAACCCTATTGGCCACATTTCTGCTTCCGTTTGATGCTGTGAGCTTTAAGCAGAAACGTTTAATCACACGACTCACCGTTGACTGCACGATTCCGAGTTGTTTTCCGATGTCCCGATGAGAGAGTTGAGGATTTTCCAGGTGCTTGTGCAAAATCAATTCGTGACGTTGCTTTTCGGTTGACGCCATTTTTTTCAATTTATCGAAAAACTGAAAGCAATAACAATACAACAACGAAGAACACTCTAAACTACTTCTATCCAAATTTTCCAAGAGAAAATACCCAATGGGTAATTTTCTACAGCGTTTTTCCATGATGCAGTTTGATGTGGGACGTCCCTTTATATCATTCACTGCTGTAAATCAGACCTTTCTTGCTCATATTTGAAATCTGTGATAGGAAAGTACTGTGCATTTGTTAATTTTAGCCTGCAAAACTGAATTATAAAACATCATCCTTTATTTGCGATATTTTTAAAAGTCTAGAATTGTTAAAGGATAATTTTTAATAATTGAATTGTTTTCCAACCGATTCAAGATCTTGAAAATCTATCGAGCATTCATTAAGTTATAATTAGCGTTAAGACATTATTTCTTCTAAGAGCTTTTCAATG
>JASCZW010020954.1:0-11443 GCA_034211315.2 Aedes japonicus
GTATTGACATTTGGGATTTTTACGACCTACAAAATCACTCGTGCACGTGCTTTTCACTCGTTTCCATCTTGAACACTAAACATGGAATGTAATCACCAATCATAATATTTTTTCATGAAAGACTCCCAGCTATACTTCCGCAAAATTTTGTCACTCCCTACTTGCAATATTTCAAAGTGAAGTGACTTGAAGGTGTTCGGATTAATGTGGGTACAGACCTTAGTTCAAAATTATGCTGAAAACACTTTTCAGCATAGCCATTTTACTCTGTGTTATACTCCATAGTGACTCTTAGGAGATTTGTTCAGTAATATTTCATAAAATTAAACTTGAGTAAGTTGTTGCCATAGTAAAAAACAATAATTTGGAATCATATTCAGCTTCATTAAAACACACAGCTATTATTGTTTAAATCAAAGCAAATTACTTTTTACTTTTGGTGAATATGTCCACGGAATCCCATTTGAAGAGCTCTTTTAATCTCGTTACAATTGCTTAAAGTTTGATATATACTCGTATTTCGTCCAATACTTGCAGATTTCTCAAGTGTGGTGTCTGAGTACAGGGTACTGATGAAGTCTACAAGAAGTAGATAAAATACGCGTAGCTGTCAAAAGATAAACAAATATAACGGAATTGAAACGAAATAATTCAACCCACTCAAAAGCTTCTTGAACTCCTGAAAAAATTAAAGGCTGTTCTATTTGCGTTGAGCAGCAAACTAACTAGCAATCATTGAACCACCGCTCATTGTTTATTTGTTTCGTTTGACAAGTTCAATGTCAACCGCGGCTAGCCATGGGGGGTTTGTAAGTAAGATATTTCACACCTTCAAGCCCGTATTCAGTTGAACATGGGTTTTGCATGGGTCGTTCCACCCAATGTATGCACACCACAGTCGACTGTGCCATGTTTGAACCAAACATTGAAGGAAGTATTCATTAAGCCCCTACTTGAAAACATTTTTTTTTGTGTCAATTGCACCAACCCTCGTTCAATAATATTATATGCTTTATTTGATTACTTAAAAATGATATTTTAATATTGATTATAAGGGTATTGCTGGCTTTGTCAATGCTGACTATTATTGGTAATCGATTCCCAAACCACTTATTACAGTATATCCTTCCAAAGTACTTCACTGAATAAATTCATATGATAACTTGATTATTTAGCTCTCATTTCATATAGCGACACATTTGCTATATCTGATCGCTATATCAAAGAATCTGCCAATAGGCAATAGTTACAGTCACTTGAAAAGTTTGGCATTTTGTTATCACTTTCAAGCCATTCTGGATAAGTTTGACAATTGTCAGTAAGCACAAGCAAATGTTTGACAATTGTCAGCGAAACACAAGATAAATACATGTAAACGAACAAAAACATTCTTAAAAATAATGAAAATTACATGAGGTGGAATCGATACATGATCTAAATTACGTATCAGGTAAACTAATAAACGACAGGATTTTTTGTGTAAAAGGATAAATTCTTAACACTTTCGCTTTATACAATTCATAAGAGCTTGTGCAGTCGTATCCGGTACCTTTTCTCAATGTTTATCTACTTCCCACACATCTCATTTGCATCCTTTCCTTTCTCCTTGGTCTTTCTGAGTTCTCGCTTCATTATAGCCCAATAAGTTTCGATTGAACGTTGTTCAGGGCAGTTCAGTAGATTTTATTCTATGAGGACAAAATGCATCGGATAACACTCATACCATTTCAACACGCTTTTAGAATCCTGTCAAAATAATAATTTTCTATTATGCTGCCCCAAATACGGCATAAAGATTATTTAAGACGCATTCGGTCTTGTAAATTTCACCATTGATGGTGCCTATTGTCACAAAAATTTCACTTCGCTTTAAACGCTTTTTTGATGCAAATTTTGACATTTGTTTCTTTTTGAAACCCTTAATACCCTTAATTTTTCCTCCTTCCGTATTCCTACATGCTGCTACCAGTTTCTTACCTGCTCCGCGCTTGTGATACAGAGTCAACTGGTTAATGCACTTTTTATGTACTTTTGAGACTGTTGGATTAAAGATTTTCAGCATTTCACCCAAAGCACAAGTAGACAGCTCCAGATTTTTCATGGAGCTTACAAAATGTGTGTACACATCGTCACTTGGCTCAATTCCTTCTTAACTGTCACAAACCAAGAGGAACTGTGCAAAATTTTGTGAATTTCTGTCCAGTCAGAAAAATATGACAGCCAGATGTGATTTTATAATTTCGTGTACTCAAAATTACTCGAAATTTTTATGCAAAATTTGTTTTATTCTTCAATATAAATAAAAAAATATGCGATTCCTAAGATATATTTATATTCATTCAGTATTTTTCTTAAGAGCTTCGTATAACTTCGTGTAATTCGTATGATTTCCTATAACCGTTATGTTTTGAAATTGTTAACATTCTTCTACTTTTGTTGTGAAAAATTTAAACGCATTCATCTTCTGAATTGCATATTCAATAATTTCGATTTGAAGTTTGCTATGTTAGGGAGTAACTGAATCCATTATTTACTAAAAATATTCTTATCCTTTTTTTTCATTCAATTGTACTGTTAAAACGTTCGAACAAATGCATCAACGAAAGTTTTATCTTTGGTATGTTTCTTACTACCATAGAAATCAGAAAAAATGTATACGTAAGCCTTGCACCTATTGAATCAAAAGGTCAACGATATGGGGAAATAATGAGACCCTGTCGTAACACTCACGAATTATGAAATGGTCGAAGATGATGCCACGATAAATCACTGAGGTGTTGGATAACAGGATTGGTGGCAGCAGGGTTCATTTTTTATAAACGATCTGTTGTGCAGTGTGACATTCAAATATTAGTACCGATTAATATGTACATAAAGTTTTTATAAAAAGTGGAAAGGTAGGTTATAACCAAGGTAATCAATAAATTATTTTCACACATCTACTTTGCAAGACTTGTAACTTCTTCAGTTTAGATTTGCAAGCCATGGCTCCAGGCAATAACAAAATATTGTAGGTGTGAATGAATGCATCAAATTTTTTTTTAAGAAGTGCATTACAAACGGTTATGACACCACAAAAAGATAGATTTTTTTTTTGGTATATTTTATATGACTTCTCCAAGATAATATAGAATCCAATACTAGGCCAAAGTACTTGAATTCAATCACTTTTTTGATTATTTTATCTACAATAGATGGATTTTAGAATGAAACAACATATATTTAGTCTTCACCACATTTATGGACAAAAAGTTATAGTTAAAAAACCTCATTAAAGTTTGCTCTTTTGTAGCCTCCTGGATATACCACGAAGACGTTTTCCGTTTGCGGAAATGCCTGTGTCATCAGCAAAGCAAGATTTGTGACAGCCATGAGGTAAACTGCATGAAGATCTGATGTGAAAATGTTGTATAATATCGGCTAATTTCATGATATAAAGCGGAAAATTTAACTTTTTCAGTTTTGCAATCCAACCTTCATGCCAAACACTGTCGAATGCTTTGATTATGTCTAGAAGAGCAACTCCAGTGGAGCAGGCTTCAACTTTGTTCAAACGAATTAAATTTGTAACTCACAATTTCAAACAGTTCATCAGCGAAAATTGAGTTTGTATTGATATGAAGCATCATTCTATTCAAAATTATTCTTTCAAAAAGCTTACTTATTTAAGAAAGCTTACTGATTGGTCGGTAGCTAGAAGTCTCAACTGTCTAGCGTTCATAATAGAAACGACTTTTGCATTTATTTGGAAATTGTGCCAGATGAATACATTTCTAAATAAAGTCAAAGTACTTTCAGGGAGTTTTTTATGAGGATATTGAAAATTCCATCATCACCTTTTAGTTGTAGTTTTATTTCATCCAAATCAGTTCCCTATGAATCATCAAAAATATTTTCTTGAGAGAAAATATTCAGATACTCCTGGAAATCTGGAAACAGGACTTGTTGAACCCAAAACTGAAATTATGGGAACTCTCAAACTTCTAACAAGTTTTTGAGCTTTTTCTGAAATTTTCGAACGAATCAAGAGCTGAAAATCATCATCAATTATAACTGAATCGAATTTAAATTGAATTGAAAAAGCCAGAGATTCAAGATCATAATCAATATCATTTTCTGCTTGCAATGGAACATTAGGATCAAAGTTGTATACCATAAATGTTCGATATTGATCCCAATCAGCTCTATGGTAGTTGAAAGTAGAACTGATGGAATTAGAAGTGATTTCTGGAGATATTGCCATTGTAACTGGAAGGTTACATCAAAACTGAAGTCAGCATGGGTAATAAATTGACTACAAAGTTGACATGAATCAGTTAGGCCCAAATCAATAGTTGAGGGATTTCTGGCTGATGAAAAGAAAGTTGGGCTGTTGAAGTATTTAATAGTGTAACAGCCCGCAGAACAACCGGGTCAGCTGATAGGGTAAGTTTTCCATTGTAGTTAACTCCTTCGTTTAATGTTCAATCTGTACAATCTCGAGTTGATAAAATTTTCTTTCATTCACTCCAAATCCAAAATGCTTGTTTTTTTTCTCTAGATCCTCTATTACATTTTGTTCCATATTAGAACGAACAAATTATTCTACATTAAACCGATACTTTATTCTTGATATGTTTTGACTGTCTTTGATGCGTAGTTCCTAAGCTTCCTAACGCCCAATATTATTCGATTGATCTCATATCTGGAGGATTAAGGTCATTGGGTACAAAGTTAACCTAATTATCCTTATATCACTTCAGCATCTGTTTTGAGAAGTGGCATGACGCTTTATTTATACTAAAACATTGGTAGGCTCAGCCAGGCAAGCAGTTCAACCTCAGCAAAAGAAGGAAATGTTTGAAGTTGAAGTCGTCATAAGTGGAACACTTAGCATCCCGCACGTACAAATCGCTTGCCAAACCATGAATTGCTTGGCAAATGTGGATTTTTTTTGCTTCCAGTGTAGAACTGATGACTTACAATTTGCTGAAAGTCCGCCTTTATGTAGGTTTCCATCTTCCATAGCGCAACTGAGCCTTTTGTAAGCATTGGCGTATAAAGCTTGCGTGCCCGGGATTTTGCTGCCACATTCTGCTGGTCGTTACGATTTAATGTCTTCTCTACTTTGAACGTACGTAGTCCAACTCGATTTTTGATCTTTTGAACAAAACATTTGGTCAAGGTTTGCTTTTTTTTGTAATACTCCGGGCAGAAGAGAGCGCCTAAAAGCTTTAACTACTCTCATTTCGACTTAGGCGCTACATTGAGGATGTTTTTGTTCATTTCCTTTTTTTCCGATCGGTGGTCAGACGTTTTCTGTGACGTTTGATGACACAGTTCAGAATCCTGACCATTTTGTTGTTCCTATGCTATTTCAACTCCATTTCAAAACTTTTCCGCACTTTTCAATTAAACTTATAGGATACACGCAATATTTACAAAACCAAAAAAAATATTTTTTAATATTGTTCCCTAAAGATTAAAGTTATTTTTGCGTGTTGCTATTTTAACTTAATCAACCTTTATTGAACCCAAATCGTTGAAATGTTGGGTGTGAATACAAAACAACCTGATACATAACACTTTTTTTTTGTTCCTTGATAATCGAGATTTTCACCCCTGCGCTGGTTCATCTCCCCCATACATAACACTATCATGCATGGGATCAAATTGATCACCGCCGAAATTCGCAATCTTGACTATTTATTGACACGATCTTCACTTTGGCAATGTACATGATAAACCTGCCGCATACTTGAGTCATCTGTCCAGTTGTATCTAAAACATGTTTTCAAGGGTTACCGCATTGAACTTCGTTTCGTTTTTTAAGGTCAGCCAAAGCGCTAAGTGAAGTGCTAATTGATCTTGCCATTATCAAGCGACACTCTTGGAGTTCACACTTTACTATACTTGAAGATCAGTGATCTGAATCAGATGTGATGCACCAGTTAGAGACTTGATCCGAGCCTGGACATAGCTGAGAAATAATTTTATTTGTTGCGTGCCTGGGACACATAGAGATTCTTTTGAATTTTTTTGAGCTATAATTTTATTTTCGTGGAATAAACATATAAGGTTATTCACTTGAAAAGTTGTTTGCGATATGTCACAGCAGACAAAATACATCGAAGAACATGAAAATATTGAAGCAGGGACAAAATATTTAAAACGCAGGAAAAAATATATATCATACACACAGTATGTCAAAAAGTTTATCCACTACTCTCAACAAATCCCAATTTTTGAGATCGAAGTAGGTCGCGCTCCGGGACTGACGTGTTTGTGCTTCGCTGCTTGTTTTATCTGCAAATTTTCGATAAAATTAGATATTTAGTGGAAATTATTGTGTAGTGTTGAACTTTTCACCTTGATAATGATTCGGTCACTAAAGAGTTGATTGCGGTCCAACACGAGGCTTTCGACTGGTGTAAAAACAAAGTGTCCCCGGTGCAGACGGAACCCCGAACATACAGCCTTGCGGTGACAGGAGGAGCTCGAGTTCACCCGCGTCACTCGGAGATGTTTGGTTAAGGGTCGTGGAGCGATCATGGTCGACCATCTCCTTAAGAACAGAATGTTATCTGGAGGGTACGCGGACCTGCTCGATGTTACAACCACAGCAATGGAATGTTCTGGAAACCCGGGTGAGCTCTTTCCATTTTCTCCTTTTGCGTCCCATTCCAATATTTTTTGTTTCGATATGTATGTATATGTATGTGTATGTACACTCAGTGGCATGGGAGAGGCCGAGCGGGGTTTTGTTGGCGGAAGACTCCATGTTCAGCCTCCTGTAACTTTGTCAATTGTCAGTGTTTTTGGATGGGGATTTGACAACATTATGCAAAATGTGTGAATCTGGTGTGATCAGGTTTTAGTGTTGATAGGGTTTATAGATTTGAGGTTGTCGGGGCATGTGTGAGGGGAGTCATTTTTGGACGTGAAGATTTCGAGGGTCCGTGTTTCTGTGAGGGGTTTGGGTGGCATATTGGAGGTTTCTTCGGGGCTTGTAGGGGTACAGAGGATTGTGTGGGCGGGATTTGAACTGTTTCCATAGGGTGGTTTGGACTGCAGCTGCGTCGGGGTTGACGTACAAGCGTGGGCATTTCCCTTTTTCACCCGATGCTGACCTTGCTGAGGTGTCGGTGCGGGGAGGAAGCCGAGGTGAGTTTTATTAATAATACTGTATAACACTGTATACGTAGTTTTCACAAACCAATTCATACTGAAGTCCATATTTTCAAAGTTCTTCGTGGGTTACACTAGTTGTTTGGGATATTTCACGCGTAACAAATCATGTGTATTAATAAGATGAATTCACCTCGGCGTTTTTTTTTTTTTTTTTGCACCGATGTTTCAGCGGGGTCAGTATCGGGTGAGGGGGGGAGGTGCTCGTGTTGGTGAGTCAACTTTGACGCCAGCTGTGGTCCGTACCACTTTGTGGAGGTAGTTCGAGTTTTGTCCACATTGTTTTCTGTATTTTTGTAGGCTGTGGAGGGGTTTTTAATGTGTTACCTGGTCCTTCACAGGGGTTCGGATTTTTGGGGTTGCTGTGTCCAGGGATGGCTTTTTTTCACATATGTTGTGATGGCTTCGGGTCTGTAAGTTTTGTTTGGCATGAGGTTGTGATCGCATAGGGTCTATACATTAGTTATTAAATTGTCAGATTTTCATTTGGAAGTATTGATGGTTGACGGGGAGACAGGAGGTTGAACAACGTGGTTTTTGGGGGCAGGGTTTTGCTAGGCTTTTTTTTTTTGCTACTGAGTGTATGTGTATGTTTGTGTATGTATACATTTGTATGTATGTGTGAATGTTCATTTAATTTTATAATGCATAATATATATATGATCACATCACTTATCAAGGTGAATCCTGATCCATCGAGCCCTACCCTACTAACATAGAAAAATCTCCTTCCTGTGACCTTTGTGGGGATGCAGAGGTAAACACGGTCCCTAATCAGCAAAGGTCACACTAACTTTCCTTCCCTATTCCCAACTGATTGCAAGGACGTGGCCGGCGCCGTTATTGATTATTAAAGAAATTGAGTCACTGAAACGTGTACAGTGAGAATGGTCGGTTACTCCCAGCCCCATTCAGTTGATTCATTGTGCAATTTCACTGATTCTGATCAATCACGGAGTAGCAACCATCGATACGTGCAGTCAGTCAAGCTAAGCTAAGCTAAGCTACTCTCAACAAATCCCAATTTTCCTGTTGAAAAGTTGCGGTTGAAAAGTGAATATGAATGTTGTTATATGATTTAAGTTTTATGTGCTTATCATTTTGCCATTGAATTTATATGACATTTTTCTTCCTTTGGAAAACTATGGTGCGATCAATGAAACGATAGAAAAAAATCCGCAAAAAAGTTTATCCACCTGAATATACCAAGTTAATAATATTTTTTAGAGTGTCTTACGCGGTACCTGTCACATTATCGAATGTAAACATTGCTAACAGCGCACATTCCATCGTTAGGTGTTATTTCGCTTAAAAATGTCTAAAAACCCACAAATTTCGTTAAGTGTTCGGAAAATTGATATAGAACATCAGAAGTCCGGTGAAAGTTATGGGACAACTAGTTGATATTGTACAAAGGGTAGACAAAATAACTAGGGTAGGCAAATATATGGTCAACTTTGGAGTGTTCTAACTTCACGAATGCAGTAGCGGGAATGGCCATGGTTCCCGGATACCGGAGATGTTCTGGGATTTCGCAGGGGACGTTTTCAGGTCGATTTTCTGGTGAAATTTTGTACAGGATGCCGCCAGGAAATATGTTTCTCTAGTAAATACGCAAAAAGCGGTTACATATTCCAAGCGAATATTTGGGCTCAAATGGCCATTTTCTTGGAACAGGTTCCTCTGAAAGATCAGGATGCGGCCATATCTTTCTTTCATCCAAAACATACCAAGCGACACATCTTTTCTTCTTTTTCACAAAGCTTAAAGAGGACATTTGGACACATTGTCCACTCCTGGGGCCATCGGAATGTTCCTGGGAGAACCTGTAGCAGGGGAAAATTACATTTTGACGTAAACAAAACGTGCCGTGCGACAGCTCTATCTTCATGGTTTTTCGTAAATAAGGTTTTGGTATACTCAGAAAAGACCATTGGCTACATTGCTGCTCCTCGGACCACCGGAACGACTCCGGGGGAATCTGTAGCAGGGGCCAATTACATTTCGCATCCAGAACCCTTCAGAGGAACCTGTTTCAGGAAAATTGCCATATCACAGTTATTTTGAGGCCGATTTTTGAGTTCAACATATCATTCCCTTTTTGCGGTGATGCGGGTCAACATAAATTACCGCTTTTTTGCGTATTTACTAGAGAAAAAATATTTCTGAACGGCATCCTGTACAAAATTTCACCAGAAAATCGACATCTGAAAACGACCCCTCCGGAAACCCAGAATATCTCCCGTATCCAAGAACCATGGCCATTTTTGTAACTGCGTAATAAAAAACATTAATTTTTCCGTCTAAGATAATTAAAATCGGTCAATATTTCGTGAATTCGGAGCACTCCAAAGTTGACTATATATTTGCCTATCCTACACACTCAGATTATTTTACAGAAATCTGTAAAGTTTTACCGAATTCTCAACAGCTGAACGTTCGGTAATCCGATTTTACGGATTTCGGTGAAATTTTACAGATATCTGTAAAAAAATTACCGGATTTCGGTAAAAGAAAAATTATAACTCTGATATAACCAAATTAGAGCATTTTTTACCTAGCGTAGCTAAGGGTGTCCCTATAAAAATCAGTTATTTTGCTCTAACTTTTTGGTTCAAATTGATTCTAGAACAATAATAGATATAACCTTTGGGGTGCTGAAATTGTCGCTATCGTATGTCAAGCAAGAGTTACTATGGTTTTTGTAAAATGTGTGCCTTTTTCAAATGTTGGTTTTTCTAGTTGGGGCAAACCAAAAAATATTATATCTGAAAACTGAAGATAGATTTTTTTTTTAATTGAGTAAAACACATTTGGAAAGGGTTAATTAATCGCGAACGGTAAGAGACATCGGCAAGGTTGCTGGCAAATTTGAAATAAAAAAGTTAGAGCAAAAAACTGTTTTTTTCTGTAGGGACACCCTAAATTATCTAAAAAAAACTGTCCTGAAGAAAGTTTTAACTTCCGATATTAATGATGGGTAATTTTGCTATAGGATTCTTTTGCTGTTTGACCATAATAGCTCAACCGTTTACAGTAAGTAACGTTAGTTAGAACTTGTTGATGAGATCACAGTGGTCACAGTGCACTATGGTCCAGATCACGAATTTACGAGGAAACATGCTCCCAGCGCCTAAACTTGAAACTTTACAGCAAAGTGATGTTCTACAACATGGTTTGTATCATCAAGACCCATTTTTTGATGTTAATTAAAATTAGGGTGGTCCCCATTTTCACGGAAATACAAGAACTAACTTTTTTATTTGCAGAAATAGACGTTTACATTCTTTGCCAAAATTGTAGCGCAAAAAATTTCATGAAATTTTTACTAAGAATTTTTTTTTGTTGTTTAAAAATTGACCGATTTAGAGCAATTTTCTTTCATCAACTTAGGTGTACCATAAAAAATTGATTTTTTTTCCGTTACTTTTTTATTTCAATTTCACCGTTAAGAAGACCGATTTAGAGCAACTTTTCCCTCGTCAACTTAGGTGTGCCATAAAAAAGCTTATCTGTCCTAACTTTTTTATTTCAATTTTCATCGTTAAATTTTGTGCGAACGAGTTGTAGAACTTTTAAAGGCGCGTATTTTGATGTATTAATTTTGTCACTAGTTTTAACCAATCAATAGTAATTGAAGTTTTTCTTCTAAAACCATCCCAGATTCAAATGTAATTTTCTCAAGATACAGAAATAACATATCTCTAGTTTTCACATATGTTGAACAATATAAATTGTCCTTTCAAATGACGTCTTTAATTTTTTTTTGTGTTTGCCCCAATCATAAAAATCAACATTTAAAAAGGGCGTATTTTTTTAAGAAAAACTTCAATAACTATTGATTTATTGAAGCTAGCGGCAAAGTTTGTATACCAAAGTACGCGTCTTTGAAAGTTCTAAAACTCGTTTGAACACAACTTAACGGTGGGAATTGAAATAAAAAAGTAAGGGCAAAAAAATCAATTTTTTATGGTACACCCTAAGTTGATGAGAGAAAATTGCTCTAAATCGGTCAATTTTTAAGCTACAAAAAATTTTTTTTAATAAAAATTCCATAAAATTTTCTGCGCTACAACTTTGCTTAAAAATGTAAACGTCTATTTCTGCAAATAAAAAAGTTAGTTTTTGTATTTCCGTGAAAATGGGGACCACCCTAATTTTAATTAACATAAAAAAATGGGCCTTGATGATACAAACCATGTTGTAGAACATCACTTTGCTGTAAAGTTTCAAGTTTAGGCGCTGGGAGCATGTTTCCTCGTAAATTCGTGATCTG
>JASCZW010020955.1:0-11445 GCA_034211315.2 Aedes japonicus
TTGTTCCGTTCTAGAGTTATTGCCGAAAACAAACCGTGTAAAAAAAACCGCGCAAAAAAAACCTTAGTGTATTTAAAAAAGAATAAAACTTCTGAAAATTGTCAATAAGTTCTCCAAAGTGCATTCGAGCAAACATTACCTAAGTTTCAGACAAGCTGAAAAAAACGGCCAAAACAGATTGGGAGGAGTTGTGATCGAAAATAGTTTTAAATGTATTTTTATAAAAAAAATAGATTATCAAGACACTTTGCAACCCACAAGCAGTCACAGAATTTTCCCACCACAAACTCATAGGCTAAGTTTCAATAAATCTTTGAAGGCGTCTTAAAATACTATGGATCCTAAATGTTATTCTCAATAACTCTCATCAACCTTCGCTCGATCAATCGGTTGAACAGTAGAAAACTCAACTGAATAAAAAAAGTATAACTCAAGGTTCCACCGAGATTTGAACTCGGATCGTTGGATTCAGAGTCCAAAGTGCTAACCATTACACCATGGAACCACACATGCCGCAATGGCAGATCCGACTTCTATTTTTCCTACCCAGGTCGCCACGGTGTCTGAAGGAATGAACATTTCCCCCGACCGACCGACCGATCCGAAGACGGAGACGAAAATTATCTCATCAAGAAATCTCTCGCCAGAGCTCGATAAAAATTCGTTTGAAACATTGCAGCCGCAATTCGGCGACAGTAAGTACCTCGGCGCTGAATTGTGGTGCAATGCAAAATTTGTGAAGGGGCAATAATTGCACTTTCATTCATTCCTTCACGAGGAGTGGCTATGCTTAATTATCAATTCTTTGGCGGTGTGTTTTTAGCCCCGAAACGAAGACACAGCTGCCTCGAGAACCGTGCCAAGTGATGTGCGAGCGAACGACGATGAACGTACGAAAAGTAAACATCTACATCGTTGGCCAAACACAAATCCACCGGTGGTTCGCATTCGAATGTCGATGTCACTTCATTTATCCACGACGTCCGTAACTTTGTCACTTTAACATTTGATTCGATTCCAACGCAATCTGGCACGCCGTCAGTCTTCTGGAAAGGGAATTTGGTTCGATTCTGAGCCAAAGGCCCGTTTTTTGCCACCATAACCGGTTCACCCGGTCCGAATCGGGTCCGTATCGGTTATGCGCGTTTTCGACGCCAAATGGTCCGGAGAGCCGGCCTGTGCACCTTGGGCATACTTTCCCGCCCGATTTGAGCACTCCTACGGGTGGATTTCCGTGCCGCTTCGAACGAGCGCAGCCAGTTTTCGGTTCTAATAATATCGTAGGATTTCCATCCGCCGGCGGTGCACTTTCGACTTCATGTGTGAAAATGGAGACAAAAACAAACGACAAGAAAACAAGCAACATCTACCGGGGGATTTTCTAGAACGCATTCTTACCGGGTTTCAACATTTCACCGTGTGGGTGGATGGGAAATTTATGAATTGTTCGAATCGGTCCGTCGTCGGTGCAGGGTTCTAAATTTAGCAACCCCGTCGTCGGTCGTCGGATTTTCCTCCAGCCCACTTGCCAGTTAATCATCACTCGTCACGTGATGGAAAATCACAGATTAGACCCTCGCGTTGATCGCCGCTTTAGTTAATTGAATGCGATAAAACGGTTTCGTTTTCGACGACGACGATGATGGAAGAATTCGCGTATCAATCTTTCGCTGGAAAATATTTTCCGAACCCAAACCCACGCCTTCTGTGCGGTGCTCGAATCGAGAGTCAATTGAGCCTTCGCTGCCGCATCAGAGTCGTTCAATGGGGCTCTTATTGAGCACCGAGCTTGCTGGAACTGAAGAGGGTGCGATTTTTGGAGAGTCGAAAAATTGAGCAATCCTAAACCGATGGTGGTCACGGTTCGGCGGTGTTAATTGCGATGGCACGATGAGTTTGGTTGAGCTTCATGTTGAATTCCGTTGCCAGGTGGAATCAGGATGTGTCAAGTAGTTTGTATTTTCAATCATCATTTAATTCTACACGCTTGGATAGGGGGCTTGTAGTCTATGCTCAGACACTAATACTGGCTTCCTTCGATAAGTTGAGTCCTCTGGAGGACTCCAAAAAGCAACGATCATCGTAGCCCGACTCTCAGGAACCGGATTTCTATCCTAGCTGAGATATTGAAGTCATCAAGTTATGTAGGTCATCAAAATCATACCTGGATTTTAGATCGAGGGATCAACCAGCACAGCAGAAGATCTATTCTACGTAAGCACAAGTGGCAGTCCGATAAGTACTTAGCCTACAGCTTAGCTTGATAGGCACCACGTATCATTGGTTGCTACTTCGTGATCAGAAGCAGTCAAATTACACAATGAATCAACTGAAAGGGACTGGGAGTAACCGACCATTCTCACTGTACACGTTTCAGTGGTTCAATTTCTTTAATAATCAATAACGGCGCCAGCTACGTGCTTGCAATCAGGAAGGAATAGGGAAGGAATGTTAGTGTGACCTTTGCTGTTTAAGGACCGTGTTTACCTCTGCATCCCCACAAAGGCCACAGGAAGGAGTTTTGTTTAGGTTGGTAGGGTAAGGCTCGATGGATCAGGATTTACACTGATCTCGCCGAACAACAGATAACAGGACAAAGCAACAAAGCATCGACACAACCGTTCACAGCCGATGCTCAGAGCAAACTCTTTTTTTCGTAAACTTTAAATTTTTACAGCCGCACTCCGCAAACCACTTTACCCCACTGCAACTAATATCCACAAATATCCGCAGTAGTCAAGAAGAAGCTTTTGAAGAACAATCTCCGCTAATCCATCCAAAAACTAGAATTTAGGGAGCTGGTAAAAGAAGAGTCCTTAGATGAATTTTGTGCCTTCTGGCAACTTAATGCTTCTATTGAAGTCCAAGCTCATTGGATTAGCAGCAACCGGGGAAAACTTGATCTTGTAGACAATGATTTAATATTTATTGATACAATTCCAACTAACTTAACGTCTTATTGGAATGCAATGGGGAAAAGCCATGTGGCGTAAAAATACCCTATCTCTAATCAATGTGAATAGAAGGAATACAAAGCAAGTAAAACAAAATTCATTCTAGTACACACACAAGTCAGTAAACTTAAAACATTCTTTCGTGACGGAATCAGTCGTCTGGTATCGTCGCCATTAATGCCAGTGCTTGGTAAATGCCACCATTTCTGAACTAGCGGTTTTCCATCCAACTACGCTGAATCCGATGACGGAAGGTCTCAGCGGAACAGTTGAAGTCAAACAGAGTGTAGAGTTCATAGAAGCACGACGATATGACCCGAATTGGATCGTGTTGGCCGTAGTTTCCCAGCAAGGATTCCGAGCTGCAGAAAATTTCGTGTACGCAGAACTCGTTCAGGAGCGTAGATGAAGAGTTCGGTCAGAATTTCTGGAGAGTCGGTTTCACCTAATAGCTGCGAAGGCTGCTTGCATGACTGTACGCCTATGGTCCAATGTTTCAATTCCCAAGAGTGAGCAACGATCCTGGTACGCTGGAAGGTTGACAGGATAACGAACCAATTTTCTTTGAACAGCTTTCAATCCTCGCAATCCAGAATCTTTGATACGGCCACCACCCCAAGGCTCCAAATTCCAGGATAGAACGCACGAGCGAGCAGTACAATGCTTTCAGACAGGTGGGATCACGAAACTCGTCGGAGATCTTAAACATGAAACCAAGCTGTCTGTTGGCTTAAAGGGCGAACACGAAATTATTGCGACACATTCAACAGGGCATAACTTTTTTACCATTTGGTAAAAATCAACCAAATTTTGCACACTTTCTCATTGATGTGTATTGTCTACATGCTGTCAAACTCGAAGTCGTGTTTTTCGATTCAACGAAAATGGAGGTGAACCAACGCGAGTCGAGAGAACAAATTCTTTCCAAACACCTGGAATTTCCTGACCTGTCGCACCGGCAGTTGGGAAAAATGTTGAACATTCACCATTCAACCGTCTCCAGAGTGTTGAAGCGGTTCCAGGAGCGGTTGACGTTGGACCACGGCAAAGGAGCTGGGAGAAAACCGGGACCGGAGAACAAAAAGACGGAGGGAAAGGTGAAGCGGATGATTAAAGCAAATCCCAACGTCTCAAGCCGTGATTTGGCTAAAAAGATCGGCATGTCACAGAGCTACGTCCAGAATGCAAAGAAGAGAGCTGGACTACATACATACAAGGTACAGAACTTCCCAAACCGCGATGAGCGGCAACAATCGACGGCTAAAACTCGGGCACGGAAGCTCTACGAGAAGATGCTGACAAAATATGGCTGCTGTGTGATGGACGACGAAACGTATATAAAAGCCGATTTTAAGCAAATTCCGGGGTTGGAGTTTTTCACCGGCAGGAGCAAGTTCTATGTGGACGACAAATTTAAGAAGAAGAAAATGTCGAAGTTCGCCTCCAAATATCTCATTTGGCAGGACATCTGCTCTTGCGGACTAAGGAGTGAGCCTTTCGTGACAAAGGGTACAGTAAATAGCGAGATCTACAAATCTGAGTGCCTCGAGAAGCGCCTTTTGCCGTTCTTGCAGCAGCACGACGAAGCTCCGCTATTTTGGCCAGATATGGCATCATGCCACTATTCTAAAAGTGTCCTGGAGTGGTATGAGGCCAATTCTGTCCATTTTGTTCCAAAGGACATGAATCCGCCAAACTGTCCGGAGCTGCGCCCGGTGGAGCAGTACTGGGCAATGATGAAGCGGGAACTTCGAAAGAGCAAGAAGACAGTAAAAGACGAGAAGGACATGTTAAGAAAATGGAATAAAACTGAGAAACTGGTACCGGATGACACTGTAAAGACTTTGATGGAGGGCATCAAGCGAAAATGCGTTCAATTTTACACTCAAGGCTCCATCGATTAACTTTTCTTTTGATTTTTGAAGTAAATATATGTATAAAACTACCCTAAAATTTTGGATTGATTCTAAACATTATAAGAAAATTGGCATGCCATTTTCGGTGTCGCAATAAATTCGTGTTCGCTCTTTAAGGGCTGCTTGTCTCCAGTTCCTGGAATGTTCCACACTTGCCACACTTCCACTTCGTTTAACCACCTAGCACGCTGCGCTCCTCTGCGTCTTGTACCGGTCGGATTCGAGGCAAACATCATTTTTGCGGGGTTGTTGTCCGACATTCTTGCAACATATCCCACCCATTGTACCCGTCCAGCTTTAGCGACTTTCTGGATACTGTGTTCGCCATAGAGCTGCGCCTGCTCGTGGTTCATCCTCTCCTTTATACAGCGTCCTAAGCACGCGTCGTAGGAACGACTTCTGGTAATAATGTGTCTCCGAATTTCTCTGCTGCAGTTGTTATCCGACGTAACCAATGATCCGAGGTACACAAACTTATCCACCACTTCGAACTCATCTCCGTCGATTGTCACAGTTCTGCCTACGCGGGCTCTATCACGCTCGGTTTCTCCAACCAACAGATACTTAGTCTTCGATGCATTCACCTTCAATCCAACCTTTTCCACTTCACGTTTCAGCTTGGTGTACTATGTCAAGGATTAGATGATGTGTAGGGACTTGATATTTGCGACACTTTTGGAGGATCTGCCGCAACGTAAAGATTTGGTCGGTTGTCGATCGACCAAAACCGGCTTGATAACTTCCCACAAATCTACTTGCTAGCGGCTATAGACGACTTTGTAGGCCGTGTTGAGAATAGTGATCGCTCGATAGTTCTCAAACTCTAACTTCTTACCCTTTTTGTATATTCGGCATATAACTCCCTCTTTCCACTCCTCCGGTAGCTGTTCTGTATCCCAGTCAATGCAGTCGCCAACTTATCCGGGCCCATTTTTATAAGTTCCACTCCGATACCATCCTTTCCAGCAGCCTTGTTATTCTTTAGCTGTTTGATAGTACCCTTTGAGTTTGAAGTTATCACTTATCGTGGGAGTTGGCACGTCACCCTCGATGAAGCCTTTCCTCCTGCTGTCTTGGTATTCCGTCTCTGCGCCATTCAAGTCTCCATCGTAGTGCTGCTTTTACCATTCAATCACCTTACGTTCATCCGTCAAGATACCTTCATCTTTATCCCGACACATTTCGGCTCGCGGCACGAGGCCTTCACGGGATGCGTTGAGCTTCTTGTAGAATTTACGCGTATCTCGAGAACGATACACCTGCTCCATTTTTTCGCACACCAACTCCTCCAGGTGACGCTTCTTATCCCGGAAGATATGAGTTCGCTTCTGTCTGTATCGCTCCACATTTTGATTAGTTGCATGCTGCAGAATCAACGCCCGCGCTGAATTCTTCTCATCTAGAACCAATTGACACTCATCGTCGAACCAATCGTTCCGTCGAATGGTTTCCACAAATCCTATGACTTCAAACATCTCATTTCAAACTCTCCATCGGGGGTGGATATCTTTTTATTCCCATCACTGTCAATACCAAAAAACTGTAGTAAACTATGATCAGGGCTGGTAGCGGTTATCTGATGTTATAGTAGTGATCAAATCGTGACTTAGAGGCATTGAAAAAGGGACTAAATAGTGACTTTACTGTTTGATGCTATTTGTTTGGTTTCCTAGCAGATAAACCGGTGATAATTCGCGTCATTTTATATTTTAAATTTTCATGAACATGATCGGCAGCTCTTTTTTGCGAAAAAAGTTGCTTCCGCAGTTGGCAGTCCCTAAAGCATTGCTTAAGTCAGTTCCACTTCCGCCATATTATTTCTCAATAGCTTTCTTGATGCGCGTGTTTGCTTCCAAAAACAACTTGAAATAAGAAATAATCGGGTATTATGATTAACAAATTTATCAGAGCGTACTTCTCTAGCAGCACACTTGTTGTAAATCAGTAGAAATAACTTCAATGTGACTCAATTAAGTAACAATCAAGTTGGTGATTATGTCAGCTTTGTGCTCCTTGAGGTATCTGTAGTTCGCCTTTCCACGTTCTCTTCCTTGCGAAGGATCTTCAACTCTCCTTCTTCCTTTTCAATTAACAATTTTAAGTTATTCATTTGTTGCTCTGCTTCTTCCTTCCGTTTTTCTTCTTTAAGCATCTTGCTATGAGGTAGCCGGTGGGTCTCCACCGATTGCTTGTTGATCTGCTAAATGTGTCAGTCATCGGCATTGAGTTATCTCAGCTTGAAGCTTGAACATCGATAGAAGCACGAAGTTGCCAGAAGCCACGAAATGTATCTACGGACTTTTGTTTTTACCAAATCGCTCAATCGCAATTTTAAATAGATTAGCAAAAATTGTTCTTCAGAAGCTTCTTCTTCATTGATGCAGATATTAGTTACATAAGAAAATAGTTTGTACAATGCCGTTGTAAAAATTAAAAGTTTATTGCGAGTATCGGCTGCGAACAGTTGTGTCGATGCATTTCTGCGCATTATTTTTTTTGTCGGACATGGCTTGTTTCGTATTGTTTCGGTTAATTATTGTTCAGCGGCGCGAGTTATCTTCCAGAAAAAAAAAGTGCTAAAGCATCAGTCACTAAATAACGAGCTTTAGTTCTGTTCAATGAAATATCTGCAAGCACCGTGTTCGGAAACATAGCTCAACATGTATCTCAAATTCCATCACAGGATGGAATCATAAAAACAGTACTTGAAAAATCGATGTGGAGAGCTGCAATTGCCTGGAAACCTTTGGATATTGTGAAGGTCTTACTGCAAATTGTACAGAACGCCTCGTTATTGCAGTGTTTTCAGGCCCATCCCGAAACACGGCGGTCATTAGAATCAGTTTTCTTCACCCACTCAGGGTGGAAAAAAATTCCCCCATACTGTTTTAAAAATTAACCAACCACCAATAATTAGTTTTCATGTTCAGGATGTGTTTGTTTGAATTGAAATTAGAATAATATTTACCTGAAACACTTTTAACTTGTGAACTGGAGCCAAATTGTCTCGACATCGACGGAAAATATTGCATGATTTGAGTCTATTTTTTCCCATTTGATGATTGTATAACCAGCTGTAAAACGAAAACTCACTGAACGCGATTCATGTACCAGATTCTTTAAGCTTTCTTCTAATTTTCTCGTGATTTACATGTTCCATTAGAGTTAATACTTGAATTTTTCGCTTCTTACAAATCGGTGAGCCGATTCAAAAATATGTTGACATGTTTACATAAATTTGCAAATACGCACGTCGGCGATTTGTTGGCGCTCAAAACAATGAACATAAACGTCAGACTTTTTCGCATCTTATTTTTTGTCAATAATTGCACGGTAATTTTGAATTATTCAATCTAGATCTATATTTGTTAGTTAGTGTGGAAACATGACGTATTGCCAAAGTAAACCTAGTTGTCTCGCAGAAATATTCAGCGGTAGAAAAGTGACTTTAGTGACTTTTGGGTGAAAATAGTGACTTATTTGTAACTGCCTTGAAAATAGTTACCAAGTCACTAAAAAGTCAACCACTACCAGCCCCGTATGATTGGATCCAGAAAATAACAGTAAAATAAAAAATTAAAATTTATACTAAGGACTAAGGACAAACAAATTAGCTTACCAAAATCACCATCTAGGGTGAATGTCTTTTTATTTCCATCACTTTAAATCCCTTATTGTAGCAATACTGTAGTTATACTTAAACTGGGTCGAATTTTCAAAGTAAACTTAAGACAGAGGAGAACGTTATGTTCTACTTCAGATTTCGATCATTTTAGATTACCGTGGGCATCTTTTTATTTCCATCACTGTAAATGTCAGTGAGCCCTACACGCTATTGCGGGACTACTCAGTGACTGAGTAGATTGTACTCATTTTTGCGAGAAGTATGGAGCTGTCAAAAAATGAGTAAACTGGTTTTTCTTGGATGAGTGGAATCTACCAAGATTTGGGTAAATGATTATGATAGAAATTTTCATAAAGCTCAAAATGGCGCACAACTAGAAACATTTTATTTTTTCGCAGTGACCTCAAAAGAATTAACAGATACATAAATTAAATGTAACAGCTACGGAGATGCCTTTCAGCAGCTAGTTGGTAAGTATTTTCATGTGCTTTTTATAATATTTCACGTCAGAATATTTGTTTAATATTTCAGGCATTGAGTGCCGCATTTCGGGCTGCCAGAAGTTCGTTATTGACGACGGACAAATTTATAAGCATCACATAAAAAAGACTCTTATTTTGAATACGTTAGACCTGTCTCAAAAGTAATACTAATTGAGACACTCACACACACTACCATATTCTATTTCATCAGAATGAGTAAAAATTACTTATTTGACAAATGTGAAAATCTGAGTTAAATTTACTCAGTTTCGTCCACAGGTTCGTTTACTCAAACCTGAGTAAATATATGTATATCCATTTCTGGGTAAGTTCCCTTTTGGCCAGGCTGAGTGATTTTAGACTCAAAAATGAGTAGCTACAGAATTGCGTGTATAGTAACTGAAAGTGTGTCAGTAGTAACTTAAAAACATTGAACAAAAAATTGCAATAGAACACGTTCTTTTAAGGAACTCAAACATCATCGGAATTTCCATCAGTGTAGTGAATTATGAATGGGACAAAATAATCATCCTGAACAAGCAACAGTTGAAAAATATGACATTCCACTTGAGAATTGAAACATTCTTGTTCAAAAACACTGGCTTACAAAAACGACCAAACCATGATCATAAAAGTGGACAAACCACAATCATACGTTCTTTTTCAAAACAATCGTTGTAACGTAAAACTTTGAGCAAACCAACTAGTAGCTAGAGACTGAGAGCTTCACAGTACAGTGTGTCTCACAATAGGTGTCACTTTTTTCATTCTTGGTTTATTTCAGCTGGGTAATTTTAACAGCGGACTTGATAATACCCGTTTAGAGTGTATTCTTTTGACAGTTTATCGCTGAAGATAGTTAAGCGATCCCGTTTGTTTATATTTATCAGCTACCATGGAAGCCATACTGAAACAAGTTTTAAAATTACATTTGCAAAAGCTTAGACCGTGTCAGATATTCAATAGCCTTAGGCAGTTTGGAGTGAGTTGTTTTTCGTACCTTGTAACGGTTCAAGAAAACTGGAAATGTCCATATTCAACAAAAAGGAGAAAAAAAATCAAATGTGTGAGCGAGCGAATAAGGCGTAGTCCGGCCATATCTGGCGGTAAATTAAGCAAACAATTTCAAATGACCTCTGCTTCAATGAACAAGCTCCTCAGACATGATCTGGAATGCAATCCGTACAAGAAACAACTGGTTCACAAGTTGACGGAGCGTCAAAAGCAAGCCAGGGTCCAAAGAAGCAGAAATCTTTTGGTTTGGCACGGTGTCTGCGAGATTTTATTTTCCGATGAAAAGCTGTTCCCCCTTCAGGACAGTCATAATCAGCCAAATGATCGTTTGTATGGCAGAAGTCTTGCCAATATTCCAAGAGATAAACTAGCTGTAGAACGCTATCAGAATGTATCGAAAATCACGGTATGGGGCGCCGTTTCACGAAAAGGAAAACGTCCTCTTCTTTTCATAGAACCTAACGTAAAAATCAACACTGAATATAACACCTACCCGGTTTTGAAGAGCCAACTGCTTTTTCATGCGTCAACGCTTTATGAGAATACACCATATTGTTTCCAATAGGACTCAGTTCTAGCTTACAAGGCAAAGAAGCCCAAGCGTGGTGCGCGAAAAATTTGCCCGATTTCATCACAAGCGAAGAATTGCCGGCGTCTTCACCGGATCTCAACCCCCTTGATTACTTTGTTTGGGGTTATTTGCTTCAACATATAGGCCCTACAAAAGGGCTTCCTTTAGATCGATTCAAGAAACATTTGGTTTATATTTCGGACCAAATGCCTCAGGAAATCGTGCGTAACAGCTGCGATAGGCTTACAAAGCGTTTGCGCAAGGTTTTTAAGAAAAAGGGCGAGAGATTCGAATAGATTTAATATGATTTATTTCTAAAACATGTATCTTTCAAATGAAAAATAAATGCTATGATTTGGTTGATTTGTATGGCTGTAATCACATTTTGTTTTCGTGACACCTATTGTGAGACACCCTGTAAACACAAACTTATCACAGGCCATTGACAACCTTATATCAATAGCAGTGATTGACAGTAGTAGGATGTCCTGGGCCCAAATTGATTTGGGCCCGTTGTCAGCTGACAAATAGAAGTCTAATCATTTGTTTTGGTTGTTTGTTTTGATGTAAAACACCACAGAAAGCGATCTTTCTGCTACTTATACGTAAACGAGCTATAACAAACACAACTTACAATGTTCACATTATTTTGACAGCTAAGCTTGCTGAGATGTTATCTACGTGAAAAAGTGGTCCTTGTCATAATTCTAGATGATTCTAGATTGTTTTCATGGAGAAAAATCGGTAGTTTCGTGACAATACCGGATATCGAATGAACCGCCATCAAATACCCTAATCAAAGAATTCCTCGAAAATTTGAATATTCTACCACTTTCAGGTGTTTCGACATCCTCAAGTAATTCTGAGATCTTTAAATTTCCCA
>JASCZW010020956.1:0-11449 GCA_034211315.2 Aedes japonicus
GATATTTGGATTTTAGGATTTTAGATTTTTAGACTTTTGATCTTTCAGACTTTTGACCAGATCTTTCGAATTTCAGACTTGTTGTGATTTTTTAGATTTTTTAGATTTCTTTAGATTTTTAAATTTTTGCGAGTTTTAGATTTTGTAGATAGTAATAACTAAATCCCTTATATTCAGCGACGACAATACCCCACTGAGCCCTTACGCTATGTCACGCCGGCCTGTTCAGCGCGGCAGGGTGTCCGCAACTTCAGAACCCGTGCAGGCACCACGTAGACGCATTTTTGGACAGTTCCCCAGACCTCCTCCCCCACGTAAACTTTTCTCCATACAATCTTTTTGAATTTTTGCACGAGCAGCAGACTTTGTCCAAACCCCCCAGAAAAGTTGTTCACGATATATCAATTCGAAATAATGGAGCAGGTACATTATAAATTCGTACCGATAGGCCGGAATTTCCAGATCCATAGGTATCCGCCAGTTTGATCTCTTCATATCTGCATAATAACGACAATTTTATTCATTACCGCAGTACCACTTATGGCGCGCCATACGCCTCTGAAATTTATATTATATTTAACGCTTCTGAAATCTCTGGTTGGCTTATTAATAAAGACGTGCTTCGGGCCCCCCTCTACTTGTGATGGAACAAATTTCCCAAATGTTAAGCCCCATATTTGTAACAACACACTGCTCCCACGTCAATTCATCGACTCGGAGCAACATAACACTACGGATATCCGGTTTTCATATCAAAATATAAGACTCGGAGCGACTCCTTCAGCTCTTATTATTGCAACGTAAAAAGTCAAACAGTTAGCAGCGATAAGCATTGACGAAATGGAGGGCTTTTGAAATGGCGGCTTTTGGAGAGCTTTTTGAAAATGAGGGATAATTTGCGCTTGGCGCTGATCCGCACGCCGCCGCCGCCGCCGCTGCGCCGCGAACGACTGGCGGCGTGGCGCCGACCGCAGCCGCCGCCGCTGCTTGTAATACCATGACGCGCCGCCGCCGATTCAAAATAGATCGCTGCACGGCGTAACGAACTTTGACGCCAGCCGTAGTCCAAACCGCTTAATGGAAATAGTTCGGGTTTTGTCCACATTATTTTTTGTACCTTCAGCTTATGGTGAGAAATTTCGGAATCGAGGCCACCAAATTTTTCGCAGCAACATTGTATTTGAAACCGCCGCGTCCAAGTCATGACTTCCTTCACATATTTTATGATAACTCCAAATTCATTAAATTTGATCAACACGAAATTGCGTCACATTAAGGTATCTGAGACATTGTTGTGGCAGAGCATCAACAGTCCCTTAGCCAAAAAATTTTCGACTAATTGACAAGTTCACAGCGAGGTACGAAACAACTGGGTTTTTGGCCAGCCAAAATTCTTCTCGGCTTTTTTTGCTCACTGAGCGCAAGGCTCAACTTTCAGGCAGGCATTCAAGCGTTTTTAATTTGCGTTATTAAATGAATGCTATTGCTCACCAATTTCAGTATCATTTGGCTATCGAAATGATTGTCTTATATCTTTACTGGAAAGCTTATTGCCTTACGCAGTTATTAAAAATTGTCATCATTCTCACATCGACACGACGCGGTAATTCTCAAAACCATTGACGCACACCGATGTAAAGGGCGTTTCGATCAAAATTTCGGTCGACTTAAACTTGACGCCGCTTTTCATCAAAAGTATTAACAACGCTTTAGCCACCGCCGCATTTGCAGGATGCGTGCGTGAAGCATCAGTGCCTTATGTTGATTTTGGAGATTAGCGCCTGAAGCATCAAAAATGTCGCCGGTTGTTAGAGAAGTCAACGTGCATCAAAATTCTGTAACGCACGGCGAAAAATCCAAATCCTTTCACGCCAAGTCGGCAAAATTGCTTGAATTTGCGCCAAATCGACTGTTAACTAACGTATTAGAAGCAGCTGGAGGCCATAAAGCGGACGACAAAAGAGCTGCCTACGTTTCGAGCGGAACCTCAACCTCTCTGCCGTCCGAGATGTCGCAAAGAAGCTGAGTGGCGCTCAACCGCGGATGTGAGCGGTTTCGTGATACGAGCTGGATTAGTCGACTCGTCAAGCTGAGCTGGTGCACTCCGGGCACAACGATAAAAAACATCGGCTCGGGCCGTGCGAACGTTCGCGGCAATAGCTGCACACGACGACGCCGACGAAGCGTGATTGGCGCGGTACAGGACGATGAAACATACGCCAGTGGTAGCCGTCCATTTACTATTATGTCACTGACGATTAATCCACGCTACGCCTCCTCCCATCGTAGACTTTTCGCAGACCTTCCGCCCGGACCCCCTTCCTTTAAAGTCTCACGTAAGACTCATTCTCTTTTTTTTTTAATTTGCGGAAAAACGTTCTGGCCAATATGTGGCTGTGCCGAGCTTGAGAAACGAGTTAGGAAATAAAACCTGGGAAACAATCGGTGCGCATTAATTACGCTACAATGAGGTAGTTAGGCATAAGGGTGACGTCCTTGAGCTGAGATATGCAGTAACCCACGTGCACGTTCGACGATCGTTTCAAACGATCTGTTCTATTTCCAAGCTACCGCACACTGACGGAACCTCCAACACTTTCTATATCATTTCTCCCTAGCAAAAACATCACTCGTCCACTCTGCGCCTCTGTTACTGAATTTTCTCACCCTGATTCAATAATATGTCACCTGCACGAAATAAAAATAACAACAATCAACCATGCAAGACATGCTTAGCAAGATGCCCACAACATGACCGGGCTTCGAACCGACAACCAAAGTGTCTACTAGGAGGAACTTTTGGTGGAATTGCTGCTGGATATCATTAAGTCCACGATTTCGACAAAACGCGAGAACTTCCTGGGTAGCTCCGTTCTCGCGAACCCCACAAAGCACTTCTTTCGCGCTGCAACAGAACCCTGAGGGCCTTATTTTTCTTCGACGAAGATATCTGCCTCGGGTGACGCTTTTCGGGCTGATTCTGTCGCCTCACTTTTGTCGCAAAAACGCAGTCTACGAGCAATGCGCGATATGGCAGATATTCCTTGCTTTCACTTTATATCAAGCCCAGCGTATCTTCTTTGAAAGCTTCCTAAAGCAAGCTGACGTCTTCTCCCAGACTTCTCAATAGTATGCTTTCTGGCTTTGCCCACATGCGCTAAAATCCCCTCGACTAAAATGTTTGTCAAACGGGAGCCAGTTGACGATCAAAGATCATCTCTATATCACGTAGAACTTAAAATTCTCAAATGCCCTAGTAGCACATTTGTTGCAAATAAGTCAAAGTAACTGTAATAACTCAATTAAGTCACAATCAGTTTTCTGGCAAACCAATTATGACAGAGATGTGTGGCTTTGAGTTGGCATACATGGCATTTCACCCAAGTGCGCCTCTCACATGCATACGCACATTTGCCTCCTCTGGGGATGAACCAGCCGCTACACTGGCGAGAAAATCACCACGCTTACGATGAGTGCAAACAAGCCAAGTGTGAGAGAGGAGTCTTTGAGAGCATTTGTGGCAAAAATTTGAGAGCTACGCTCGAGTGAAATGAATCGAATTGTGCTTCGAGTGCACCCACCTAGTTCTCGCTGGTTTGCTCTTGAGAGACTGTTCTCAGAGCCAAATCTTTAGAAAATCCTCAGTGCCCTTTATGCATGTTTCAAACTTATGAGTCCAAAATTGTAAGGATTTTTTGATCCTTTGTGAATGACTTAGATGCGTAAGTACTCCACCTAAGTTATTAACTCTATATACAAGGAAAACGTGATAGTAAGAGATACAATGGAGAAACAGTAGGTTCATATCTTTAGTAGCTATTCTGTTTCGGGTGTTGATGGGGCAACATCTCGAACTGTTCAATGCCTTACCACATGTTTTGTCTTGGTTTTGGGAATGGAGAATGTTCTTACGATAGGTAAGAGACCCTCCCTTCTCTGAAAGGAGACTCTATACAAAATGAAACACAAATTTCTGTATAATCTAAGAACGAATAAAGTTATTGAAACCAAATTTGGGTATGGGGAGTTTTCGGGAGGCGAAATTTTTTCTATGGTGATTTGAGACCTCTCTCTTCTCTAGGAGTGGGGAAGGAGGCCTACACAAACTGAACCAGATCCCGGCATGTGGGGTTTTTGAAGGCAAGATTTTTTTGGTTGGTTCACAGAGACCCTCTTTGACTCCAGGGGGAGGTGCTCTCACACAAATGAAACGGTGAAATTTCAAATCCAAACATGAGTATTATCCAGGCAAACTGAAACACAAAATGTGTATGTCTTGGATATGTGCAGCATGTTCTGATAGAAGATGGGAACCCCTTCTTGTTCAAAGAATGTGGGGGATGGTTTAAGTTATTCGATTAGTGCTAAATCGAGGCACAAGATAGTTAATTCTGATTATAAACGAGAAAACTCACGCACCAAAATTCGAAAGCGTCGACGGTGTAGTTTGAAGATAACATGTTTTGCCCATGACATGCTTCAAATACAGAAAAACGTAGCTCGCGGTGGGTAGACAACTCCGAGTTTTTGACGATTCGAGGATTAAATTTAGCATTACACACTCTTACGTTTTATTTTGCAAAATTAACACAACATTAGCAAATGAAAATATATTAACATAAACTCACAAAAATCATAAAACGCCAGTTCTATTAAATTTTTGTCCGCCTGTTTCAGCTTGTTTGTTCATAAAATGATAAACTCTAAGATTGCACCCTTCATAAGGCGGGTACTGCAAAAATCATCATATCTAGAAACCATTGGAAGAGAGTATCAATAACTACATCGCATTCAGCGGAAGAAAATGTTTTGCATGTTTAAACTCAATTTGTTATAATAAATGATTTATTAAGATATAGATGAAGAATGGCACTGGTGTTCCTTGATTTGATTTGAAATTTGTCAAGGCATCTGTCAAATTCCATAGCTTTGCTCGCTTTGACAGTTGCATCCCAACAAGATGCCAGAAAAAGATGTCCAGACTCGGTTTTGTTCTTATTGCCCCAATACCCGTATTCTCGCCCAGTTATCTTTGTTCAATGTGTGCGTGCCTTGGTAAAATCTCTTCCTGCGTAAACAAAAAGAGCGCTCCTGCATAAACAAAAAGAGAAGAGGGAGGATATTTGCTTTTGTCTCCACAGAGGAGAGGGACAAGTATGTGAGTTGGACTACTGAGTTGGTACCATGGATTTGATCTATCGATGTTGTAAAAAACTAATAAAGAAACACAACCAACACGCTCAAAATACTGTTTCTTGTTATATTTTTAAGCTCTCGAAAAGATAATTAGAGACAGTAATTTTAGCGTGTAGAATAACCCCGTTCACATTGCAACCTACATTACGTGATCTTGATATCAAATGCCACGCAAATTATTTTGGTGAAAACTAAAGCCTGTCAACGTTAATTTTGGGCACTTTTATTTCAGTGTAGATTTTGAATTATTTCACGGATCGCTGAAACGTTTCCATTATATGACAGCTGAAACTCTATTTCGTGGTACACTTTATTTCGTGGTACAACATGTTTACATTATTGTTACATTCAGTAAAATGGCGTCGAATCAAGTGGACACGCGTTTTGTACGAACGGCGGCAAAATCTAAATTTGTCGGTATGCAATCTTGCCAAGAAACTAAAACTACCGAAAAGTACCATGTTTTGTGTTTGCAAATCATTTGACCAGCGCTTGACTGTGGATCGGAAGGTTGGAAGTGGAACAAAACGAAAGTATGCTCCCGACATATGGACAAGAAGGAGGTAGCTATTATGGATCCGGATCTTTCTGTGTGAAATGTAGCGTGGAAGTCAAAATCATACGTAAAACATGTGAAACAGGGGCAAAGATTGAAGGCGTACAAAGTGAAAAAGGTCCCCTACTGTGATGACATGCAAAATTTCACTGCAAAAAATCTTCTACGGTGCTTGACGTACATACTCGAAGACTTTAAATAGCTTCTGGGCCTGGCTTTTTATACCGGAGCGCCGTTTTATAGCGTTTCCGGACAAAGAAGGTGTCCACATTTTCGACAAAGTATATGATTAGGCAGGTCATTTGTAGTTGTGGTCGAAAATCTAAATGTTTCGTCTCTACCGGCACATCAATGACGGTGTGTACGACAAAGAATATCTGCAAAAGTGGTTGCTACCCTTTATCAGTAGCCATGACTCTCTAGCTCTGTTCTGGCCTGATTTGACCTCTTGTCACAATACGAAATCCTTCCTGGAATGATATAAGATACAAGAGGTCAAATACGTGCCCAAAACAGCCAATACACCAGATATCCCAACTGGCTGGGCTCTAGTTAAGCGGACACTCTTCAAAACTAAGAAGAAAGCAAATGGTACCGAATATTTCAAGAAAAGATGGAGAATCGTCACGGCGGGCGTATCCAAGGATACCGTACGGAACCTGATGGCGGGTGTACCACAGAAAGTTCGAGAACTTAGCAGAAAGAAGGATTAACCTATTGATCAACTGTTTCTTATGTAGATATAAATCTATGATTGTGAAATATCGGTTTTTAAAATAATGTGTTAATTAAGAATTGCTACTATTATGTTTGTGTTTGAAATTTAAAGTAGATCATCTTTAGATGTGTAGATGCTAATATTGTGACTATTTCAAAGAAAGCTACAACGTGGAGACTATCTCCAATGCTTGTTAAGAATATCTTTTTTTGCACACTTGATATGATTCAGTCATCGGTCAATATTTGGTGAAACAGGGAAAAATACTCATGTTGGTGCGTCAACTTTGACGCCAGCTGTAGTCCAACCACTTGATGGAAACAGTTCAAGACTTTGTCCACTTTATTTAATACACAGATATTAAGAAAACATTGAATTTTCTGCGTTATCTAATGCACATATAGGGAATGCTAGATTTGGCAGAAAATAATGGGATATTTCGTGTAAATTAAAGCCGGATAACTACTGAATCTAGCCTGTTGTATGGAAGAATGTTAACATTGTTGTATGGCACATGAAAAATTGCAAACAATTTCGTTGTTTACGCCTCCGTTGGCTTAGAATTCAACGCGAGGAAATTTTACGCGCTTGTTAAAATTAATTTTTTTTTTCTGTGTATATTATTTTGAGTTTTGATGAAATATTTTATAGGCTACCTAAATTTTTCACAGAAATACGGATTTTTGAAATTGGTGTGTCTAAAAATCTTATTTTACATATGTTATCAAAATTTCAAGTTTATAAATCTTATCAACATAAAATTTTGTTCACATAAAGTCTATATTGATAATTGACAAAGTTACAGAAGGTTGAACATGGTACTTTTTGGGAGCAAAATTTTGTTCGGCTTTTTTTGCTATTGAGTGTAAAATAAGTAAAATAAATTTAGAACGCAAACCATTAAAATCCAAAATTTGTACGTTTGTTCGTATCATTAATATGTTGAAAATAAACATAATGTGATTTTAATTTCAAACAGCGATGTCACTTGGTTTCAAACATAAAATATGTTTAAAAGAAAGCAAGTTTATGTTTGCGGCTAGAATAAACTAATTTTATGTTTGGATTTACCTGTAATATGTTTGTTATGACGGATTTTTTTTCTGCGTGGAAGGTATGAATATCAGTTTTGTAGAGAGTAAAAAAAGGTCTACGTAGACTTTTGGTATATCCCCCTCCCCATCGTAGACAAACGTAGACTTTTTCGAAACACTCCCCCCCCTTAATTGTCTACGTGGTTTATGAATAGTCCCTACAGTAATTGTGGATAGAAGATATTGCTATGTTGCACTTTAAGCACCAAACCTTATGGAATATACTATTGCAGCCGCGTTATTCACAATAACGAAAGTTGATCAAGAAAATCTATCATCAACGATAGGCCGTTTTCAATTTTTGTCTTACAGTTGTTGACAGATCTTTAATAAAATGCTTGATTCTACTCACATAATTGGGCCCTACACACAGAAATATAATATAATTATATAATTATTTTTAAAAGTACAGAAAATCATGCACCATACAACAATGTTTACAATGTTTCATACAACAGGGTAGATTCAGGCATTATTTGGCTTAAATTTACATGCAATATCCCATTATTTTCTGCTAAATCTTGCATTCCCTTCATGAGCATTAGATAACGCAGAAAATCCAATGTTTCTTTTTATATGCGTAGTTTACTGCACAAAACATCATGAAAACAAGTGAAGTAAACACAAATTTGTGCAGGACCAATCTAGAGTGTTGTCGTGTCTGTTTTTCGCACTTGTGTTTCTACAGAGAGCACAAGGAAGAGTGCAATTGTTAATACCCAGAGAGACGAGAGCAAGATAGGAATGAGATGTGCGGCTTTGAGCAAGGGTGCACGGAAGTACAGACTGCACTTTCACGTCTCTTTGAAATGTGCTGGCTCAGCAGTGCTTGCTACACTCAAGGAGGTTTGAACCGCACCTTATCTACGGCGCATCCAAATATATTTGTATTATGTTCCACAACTACAAGCATGAGAAATTACTATTGTAAATTAACTGCAAACATTTGTCACCCAATACAGTCGTGTTTGGTAGGTTTTTTTTCTAATTTTGTTTTCATTGTCACTACATCGTCGTATTTTGGCTCTCAGTCGGCCTTTCAAAGTTCACGCTATATCGTGACCCAATATGATTGAACGGAGTTTAAGACAATTGGGTTGATTCATGTCAGTCAGTATAAAATTTGCAGAATTAGCCTCATACCACTTATGTGCGGGTTTAGAGTTGTAGCATAAAGACGAGCCACGAATCGTTCGGTCCGTTTGCCATGTGCATAAATTAGGTATTTCAAAGCGCATTTCGACAGCGTCTTCCATTTAAAACGGTCATCTACAGCAAACTTGTCCACAGCACCGGTATTTTGTTAGCAGCTTCGTGTAAAGTTTCCAGGCAATCGTTTTGGCAACACTCTGCTGACGTTCGTCGCTATTTGGTAAGTTCTGCACCTTATATGTTTCGCATGGTTAGAAGAACTTTATGGCAGAAGCTAGCGACTATTTTGGTGGTTATGGTATTGTTCGAGGGTGACATTTTTGGCAATGGCCCCGATTGCCGAAGTCCTTAAAAAAAAATCTTCGATTTTCTTTATATCGTTTTGGTAGTGGTTTTTAAAGAATTTGTATGAAGACAATCGTAAATCCTCGCCTAGAACAGCCCGACTGTCTTTGGGTCGATTTTCAGTGCAGCAGTTTTGTGGACTGACCGCCTATAATCTCTATTCTTTTTTGACGACTCTAACGACAATCTTCTCACCACTCCGGTTGTGATCCAACCAGCACTCAACACTTCCAAAGTTATAATTTAGGTTCGTTTTAAAGAGAAGTGGCACTTCACCAGGATTTTTATTTTATTTTAACACAATTATGGCTCAATCCGGTTCTCGCAGCCGAGGTTAACAAATGTGGATCATGAGCGGCCTTTACTCCAAAGATTACACTTGAATTATGACTATATCTTTACACGGTGTTCAATAAGTTCGAATACAAGTTTTCATCATTGCGTAGGTATGCGCCATGTACATATTCTGCATTGGTATTGGTGTCAGCTTTAGCTTCATTCATACGCTACCGAATGTGCGCGGTGTTGACATTCTGTTAGTTGTTGTTCGTTTGTTACGCGCGATGAAAGAGTATCGGGACTTCGTAATTAAGCGTTTTTTGAACGGTGAGCGACCCGGCGATATATTCCGGCTGCTGAAATCGCATGGGGTCAAGCGGAACTTTGTCTACACGACCATCAGGCGATACCGGGAGACGTCCTCGACCAATGACCGTGCGAGATCCGGTCGGTCCGCGTTCAGCGAGGACGCCACGGGTCATCAAGATCGTGAGGGAGCGAATTCGGCGCAAAAAGAACCGCTCAATCCGGAAAACGGCTGCAGATCTCAACGTTTCCATTGGAACCGCTCACACCATACTCACCAAGGACCTTGGTTTCAGGCCTTACAAAAACGTAAGGTCCATGGCGCAAAAAGCGGTTGGATCGAGCTAAGAGGATCCTCTCGGCACGCTGGTCAGGAGTTTGTTTTTTCGGACGAGAAACTGTTCGTGCTGCAGCAGCCGCACAATGTGCAAAATGACCGGGTGTGGGCGCCATCGAGGGACAGCATTCCTGAATCCAATATAAACATCCCTCGGTTCCAAAGTGCCGCGTCGGTGATGGTTTGGGGCAGTATGCAAACGTGGTAAGCTACCCTTGGTGTTTATTGAAAAAACGTCAAAATCAACGCGGCGTACTACTAAAACTGAGGTTTTGGAAAAGGTTGTTGCCCCCAGTCTCCGAAGCCTCTACGGCGATGAGCACTACGTGTTCCAGCAGGACGGTGCACCAGCCCATACGGCAAATGTGGTTCAAGCCTGGTGTCGGGACAATTTAACCGACTTTCTGGACAAAACTTTGTGGCCTCCCAGCTCCCCGGACTTGAATCCTCTCGACTTTTTTGTTTAGTCCTATATGATGGCGAAGCTGAACGAATACAAGGTCAGCACTTTGGATCATTTCAAGACGGTAATTCTCAAAATCTGGGACGAAATGCCCATGCAGTCCGTGCGTGCCGCCTGCGACGCGTTCGAGAAACGTTTGAAGCTCGTTAAGGAGTACAAAGGGGGGGTCATTCCAAGAGAAATGTTGTAAACGTTCCTTGTAAACATAGCTTTCAATAACATAAATCCAAAAAATAAAAAAACATGTTTTCATTTTTTTAACAAATTTTGAAAGTGTATCCGAACTTATTGAACACCGTGTACACTTTTTCACTTCAATTCCATTAGTCATATATAGAGCAAATTTATTTGTATAAACCTGTCTAAAGCTAACAAAATTTGCAAAACATCTCATGCATGAAAAATAACTAACGGTGCAGGGATAATTCACTTTTCGCTTCACAATTAATGAATAGCTCGAAAGTCGGATAAAAGAATATCATATCATACAACACCCATACAAAAATAGGTACAGGTAATCAACAGTATGTACTGGTAATGCTAGATTTGGCAGAAAATAATGGCATATCTCATGTAAGTTTAGGCCAGATAACGCCTAAATGTAGCCTATTGTATGACAGATTGTAATCATTGTTGTATGGCGCATAAAAAATTGCAAACAATTTCGTTATTTGCCATCCCTTTTGTTTGGAATTAAACGAGGGGAAATTTTACACGCTTGTTAAAATTAGTTATTTTTTCCGTGTTCTGTTTTTTTCTGTTTAAACATTTTAAATACAGTGAAAACACAACCGTCACACCCGTTTCACGCACAGATAAAAAGAAACATTTAATTTTCTGCGTTATCTAATGCACATAAATGCTAGGTTTGGCAGAAAATAATGCGATATTTCATGTAAATTTAAGCCACATAACGCCTGAATCAAGCCTGTTGTATGAAAGATTGCAAACATTGTTGTATGGCTCATCAAAGACTACAACCAATTGCTTTGTTTATGCCTTT
>JASCZW010020957.1:0-11445 GCA_034211315.2 Aedes japonicus
TGAAGAGCGGTGGTACGTCATGTTGTTAATCTTGAATAGATTTTTGATTTATGAAGATGATTACACAACTTTAGATTAGAGGCAAAACAATTCTTCCAAAGTTCATGACTAGGATCGGTCATTTTATTCCTGAAACCAGAAACGGATTTGTTTCTGTGTGCAAAGACTCGAAAGGAGCAACGTTTGGGAATTTGGAGTTTTTTCCTTTATTTTTTTTTTTTGTTCATTGTCTATTTGTTATTTCGTTAGTCAGTGTCACATTTACAACTTGAATAATTTATTTCGTTATTCCTTCTGTCTCTTTTAGTCTAGTCCGTGGGTGTGTCATTTATTTGTTTTGAGTTTTTTTCGAGGTTATAGTATTGTTGCTTGTGTATAAGACTGATATAACTTAACTTCTTTTGAAGCATTTCACCAGCCGTGCAAGGATCATGTCGTCCATAGAGACGCTGTTGACACTGCCTGAGCATGTGTTACATTTAGCAAGTTTGCTTCTCCTTTCTCTCCGTTATGTTTATGTCCACTGTTTTGTATAGTGTCATTTTGTCTTACCTCTTCTGGTTCATTTATTTTTGTTTGCCTTATTCCTTTCGTGTGTTCTACATTATTCAATTTTGTTATTAGCTATCCTTTCATTCTGTCTGTTATATTTGATAATACGTAATCGGTGAGTTCAAAGGTATTCCTGATTAGCTGTCATTTGAATTCATTTCTTTTAGGTGAGTTTTTTAGAAACATCCCACTGCGTGCTACTTTCTGGAATATCAGGGTAATGATCCCCCATCACATCTTCAAGTGATCATTACAAGCTGTCCATTTGGTACAGGCACGTTTGAACGTTCATGTTCAGCCTATTCACATTAGCTTCACATTTATCAGTTGGCAACGAATTAAAAATTCCACTGTTATTAACCAATAGAATTAGAAAGATAAATTATCTAAAATTTAAAAAATAGTCTTATATCAGTAAAATCATAATATCTAAAGTTCTCGTTGTACAATAACGTAAAATTCTCTCCATCACTAAATAGTTCTCCCCAGCGCTACCGAACTGCCTCACCTTCAATTACATCACTCATTGTTGCTTCAACAAACATCATCCCGTTAATCATTTACGCAGCTTCTAATTACAGCGAGAAACAACCATAAGCCACACGCACATTAGCAACCGTGGAATCCCAACAAGGAGCGAGCGACCCTTCACCATATGGTTTGTAGGAATGCCGTTTGTTCTGTTCACATCAAAAAGTCTGATGCCTGTCTATGCCTAGGAAACGGCCGCAGCCCAAACGAAGGCAGCATCCATAACAACGAGGAATTTCATTTCGAGAAGGGTAGCGGTCCTCCGAATTCAAAAAGGAAAGATGATGATCCGTGATGCATCATCAAGGGATGCCGAGTTGTAATCCCTCGCCGCGCTCGCTCTCAGCTTCGATTGATTAGTTGTCCGCTGAGTACCTTCGACATTCGGTGAACGATGGTGCATTGTTATTTCTGAAAGCAGGCACGGTGGAAGAAGGAATGCCGTTGTTGAGATAAGGGATCACGTCCAGGATAATGATTCAGGAATATGATGTTTGATGTATACATTTTAGCTATTGTTTGGTTTTCCGGTAGTTGCAGGAATGCTTAAACTGCGCATGTACTGGAATGTCCCCTTCAGAAAATGCTCCTTCTTAACTTCCTCACTGAATATCAAAAATGTTCAATGTTTTAAACAGAAATTTTACACTCAAAACTACAAAAATTGTAGTTTCATCCATCCAATCTATCATAATTTCTCCCCGTTCAAATCAGATTTGAATAAAAAGGAAAACATCATAAGGACCAACATGCAATCCACAACACATCACTTGCATGCAACTTATGGTGAAAGTTCCAAAAGCTTCGCCCACCCAGAAGCTTTCATGCTGAAATATCGACCAAAGAAGCATACTCACATGGATTCCTCTTTCACCACGTCACAAGTTTTGTTTGGTTCCGTGGCCACGCTGTGTCGCAATGTCCTCTGCTGTCAACGTATCTGCCCGATTGAGACTGGCTGCAGGGAAAAAGATGAGTTTATTATCAACACTTTTCAATCAAACTTAATGCCATATCATTATATCAGCTACCTCAGTAGGTACGCAGCAAAAATGTATTCAAAATGCATTGTTGCTGCTTTTAATCTTCTTTCATCGGAGAAATTTCAGAGATCGATAATCACAATGATTGCTCTTAGCCACGATTGATCTTGCTGTACGGTTCTGATCGGACTGAAAAGATGCCTGAGTTGTCTTGCAGAGTAAATAAGGTGTTTGGTTTGTGTCTGACAGGAAATGTGATGAAATTTACAGTAACACGATAAATGATTTCCTGGGATGCACATTGTTTTTTTTTTGTTCTTTCCACTATAACTGTACGGCCTTTGTGATACTAGAAGTTTCCCTTCTATATAGCGATGTACAGGTATTTTTTAAAGTAGTTATTCCAGGCTTCCTCAAGATGCCAGTTTAGTGTTGTTCCAACGATGCCTATAAATGCTTACGCATTTTGGGTTTGTACACTGAAAATTTATTATCGTAAATTCACTTTCACGCGTTTCGTAAACATGGATTTTGTGCATAGCACAAATGTATCGTTTATTGTATGAAACATTCATATTGCTTTTAGTTAATCATTCAATATTGCTATCATTACACCTTTTTGAAAAATGCACGAAACGAATTTCATGAAGACTAGCCAATCGCTGTTTCTTTTTTAGCATACTCATGCGAAATGGTGTTGCTGCTGGAATAGGCTGGAATAATTTATCCATCCCAAAATAAAAATTGGAGAGCTTTTGGGAGCAATAACTTCATTGTCATGAATCGGGTATCTTACCACGAGTTATCATGGCCTAGTGAGATCAACCACGGATTTAGTATCTGCACTATCCAAAAATACAGGATCGAATCCCATGTCAGAAACAAAAAAAAAAACGCTGCCCAACTACACGTGGTTACGCATTTTAGTCAATCACATTTTGAGTCGATAAAGTAGATCTGTCGGTCCTTCCTGCAACCACCAGAGAGACATTTCTTTTTAATTTGTGACAAAAAATTTCTACCTATTTGTATTGTTCTCTTAGAATGCACGAATGATCCTTCTGTGTCAACCAAAGCTTCGTGCTTTTGATAGTTACGCGTGTGCCATGAATTACGAATGTATCTTCATGAAAAGTACAAATCCGTTTTGTTGCAGAAAACAACGAAATGACTTCTGAGTATTACCTCCGATTTTGTAATATAAACTAAAATTAACTTTCAGTGCACACAAAGTTGACGTAGGACTGCGTAGCAATGTGTAATGAATATTATTATTATTTGTAATATGCCTGTATTGGAATAGAGGCTTCATTGATCGATTGGATCAAGAACCCTTGCCGAAAATCAAGTGAGGTAGTGTAGAACTCACGACAGGTTGATGTAGACTAAGTAAATCCGTTTGATGCACTGTCTGGTTCAACATGGTAGATTAGTTTCGTTTGTTTCGTAGAGCAACATTGCAACGTAGGTGCTGTTCTAACAGGATTTTGGATCGGCATAGATAAGTAACTATTTTAGAAAATTTAACGATTTGCTCTTTACAAATCTTTGAGTGTCCTAGAATGGGTTTAAATGTTGGTATGATGAAAAAGCAACGGTCGTGCTGGAAGTGGTGATTTTGCTGATTTGATCGACTAGCTGGGGACCGTTATCCTAAGCGCATTATAGATTGTTGAAAGTCTGTTTGAGAATTCAAAATCAATTATTAATGGTATTTTTGAGCATTGACTTGACAGTTCCTACTGATTCAAGCTTCAATCTCGAAAATTTATCGAGATATGATAAAGTTACACTAGTGTACAGCATTTATAAACTCGGTAAGCTGATCATCATTTCTAATGTGAAATTTTTATGCAGTATATAAAAAAGCCGTCAAAAAAATGTTCAGTGGAACAGTTTCCGAGATATGGATAAAAGTTGTTTTTTTATAAATGAAGAAAACCACATTAACTTAAAATGGAATATCTCCAACGCATGTGATCCAATTTCAAATACTTTGTCATCAAATGGAGCAAAATTAAATTTAACACTGATCTTTTGAACCTTTAAATATTGTCCGAGTAATAGTTTCAACGCTATTCATAAGTATATATATAATTTTTTGCGGGTTTTTTGGAGATTTGTTAAAAAATTGTGTTAAACATATGATTAATACAAAAATAACGCCGACAAAGAAATATATAGCATGTATAGCTTAAAGCCAAAAAAAATCCGACGAAAATTAGGGAAAAGTTATGCTGGTTTTTGTAAAAAGTGCTGAATTGCGGAAAAAACAGAAATTCGAAAGAAATACGCCCATCTCTTTCTCTTTTTCTCTCTCTCTCACTCGCTCTTTCTCTCTCTCTCTCTCCCACTCATGTACACAAACACGCACACGCTCACACACACAGAGAGAGAGAGAGACCCACACAATCACACTCATACACACGATCACACACACACACACACACACACACACACACACACACACACACACACACACACACACACACACACACACACACACACACACACACACACACACACACACACACATACACATACATACATACACATACATACATACACACACAGAGTTGAAGTACTCGCCACGGAAGCGATAGATACTGTGGAAGTCTGGATCTTGGTCTGGATGCGTGAGAAGAAACTGGCGTTAGCTCATCACAAGACCGAGGTGGTTCTGATAAATAACCAGAAAGCAAGGCAGCAGGCGGGCTCTAGGTCGGCGAGTGTATCATCGACTCTAAGCGAGAAGTCAGACACCTGCGAATACCGGTAGATGATCGACTAAACTTTAATAGCCACGTAGAATATGCATGTGAAAGGGCCGCAAGGATAATCTCGGCATTATCTCGGGTCATGCCCAACAACTCAGCGATTAGCAGCAGTAAGAAGCGATTTCTGGCGCGTGTGTCCACATCAGTGCTCAGATACGCGGGACCTGTGTGGGTGACGGCACTGCAGACGGAAAGGAACCGATCTCGGCTTAACAGTACGTTTAGGCTGATGGCCATGCGGGTAGCTAGTGCGTATCGAACTATCTCGCCAGAGCCAGTCTACGTGATAGCTGGAACGATCCCCATAAATCTTCTACTAGAAGAAGATAGTGAGTGCCATAGAGACCGAGGCACAAGAGGTGTCCGAAGAACTGCCCGAGCTAACACCGAGTTTGAGTAGATCGTGAAGAAGCACAGGCAATTGGTCGTCGGGGCGCCTGTGGACTGGAAGTTATCCTCCAACCAGAACCGCAGGACCGACCTAGACATCTGCCCGGATTGCATCGGTTTTGGAAGAACTTTCACCGCCGGGGAACTCTTCGTCGGAGTAGGATGGATTCACCGTCGGGGACTATTCTGAGTAGTCCGTAGCGAGTCACTGGCATGAGTCGTCGGGGCACCAGGAAACCGGAAGCAATCCCTCCAACCGGAATCGCTGGACCGACTTCGACACTACCGGACAACGTGGAAGCAAGCATATCGCGTTCGTTAACGGTTTCGGGAGATATTCTTTCGTCGGGGAACCCTCCGCCGGAGTAGGCTATCTCCACCGTCGGGGAGTATGCCGAGTAGCACCGATTGTGTCAAACCACCAGATCAGGGTCGTCGGGGCGCCAGTGAACCGGTGGACCGACCTCGGCATCCAACTGGTCAACAAGAAGAATAGTACATCTACAACCGGAGTGCGCAGTAGCAGAAGTTTTATGGTGATGAGATCAGCGAACTAGCACGACTAGCTAGGTCAGGCAACGTCAGCCTCTTGCTGGAATTTAGAGGAGTAGGTTTCAGAGTCATCTTCTCTGTTCAGAGTCCCTCACTCTGGCATCAAAACTGTTGTGGATCATTTTCGCATTTGAATTCCCGTTTTGCAGCGCTCAGTTTTCTCACTCCGATAACTGAACAACGAACTGTCACAATTTGTTTTGTTTTGAAGAGTTACCAATAGCTATTAAAATTAGGTGCCAAAATATCTTACCAAACATTAGAACAGTAAGTAAACCAAATCTTGTGTGTGTGTGTGTGTGTGTGTGTCGCGTTGCGTTGTGTGTGCGCGTTGTGTTGTCCGTTGCATAATGTTATGTACTCAGTGTGTTGAAGACGGTGTAATTCTCCCCCCCCCCCCCTCTCTCTCTCTCTCTCTCTCTCTCTCTCTATCTTTAAAAAAATATATTGCCCCACCCTATTTGAAATCCTGGCTACGCCCATGGATCAAGTTGTAAGCAGGGATGCCATATTCACAGACATGTCTGTAAATTTGCAGACTTTTCATTTTTATTGCAGACTTTTTTAACGATGCAGACATTTAGGAGACATTTATTTATGTTGCAGACTTTTACAGACATTTGAAATATTTTTTAAATTTCAAATAAAGGTATTCTCTGAAGTTCGAGTTTAAAACGTACGTGGATCGGAACAGTATAGTAGATACGGTAAGAAGCTTTGTTGAAATATTTTAAAATATCTTTTAAATATAATTTAAAGTATCATTTAATAGAAATCCCAAAAGAAACGAAAGCGGTGAGCCAGTTGGAGACACAATGGGCCCGAGGATAAGTATCGTATAGGCCCTCTCCGAGGGTAACATGGAGTGCCTACTTATGGTAGTGTTCAATCCCACGCGTGTTCAAACCCATGCGAAAAATTACTGTCAAAGCGTTGATAATATTGGTCCTTTGTTATTGAGTCACAACGAAAATCAAGGTTCACAACAATAAAAATCATATTTGAGAAATTTAGAGACTTCCTTGAAAAAAAACTTCCCCTATAGTCAGGTAGACACTTTTCGGAAGTATTGGGAGCAAGTATGCAAGAAGAACCTTCAAAAATTCGTTACCGTAGTTCAAGATCATACTTACCAGAGTTTCAAGACAGAACTTCCTCAAGAATCACGAGAGGACTTATCAGAGCTTTAAGAACTAGTTTAGGGGAGAGGACTTCTCCGAAATTTGGAATTTTTCATAGGTTTTGGAGTCCTTTCCAAAAATTCAAGATTGAACTTCCCGGAGGTTCAGAAAAAAAAAACTTCCCCAAAATTTCAGACGGGAGCTAACCATAATTTCTCAAAAAATCAGGAAAAAAAAATCCTCTGGACGATGCGTCATAGATGTTGAGGAAAAAACGTCTCTCAAGTTTCGGAAATAGCTTCCCAGAAGTTCCGGAAGAAACTTCTCAAAAGGTAAGTAGGAACTTCCTTATAGTGCATGGCAGCTTTTCCAAAGCTCAGAGGAGAACATTCTGCATTTCAGAGTAAGGATTTCTCAAAATTCTTTAGAGAGAAAAAAATGAAACTTTCTTGGAGCATTTCCCAATAGTTTCGGAACAAACTTTCCCAAAGTGCTGGATAAAACTTCCCAAAAGTTCAGAAGAAGACTTCTCAGAAGTCCACGAAGAAACTTCAAGAACAAATTTAAGGGAATTTTCCTAAAAAAATTGTAATAAAATTTTCCTCGCAGTTCCAGATGGGTCCAATCAGAAGTTTGACATGAATAAGGTCAGGAAAAAACTTCCCCGAATTTCAGGAAGAAACTTACCAGAGAGTGTATATGTAGGGTCAATTTTTAAAAAAAAAATCAGTAAAGAACTCCTCAGAAGTTCACAAGAGGACTTCTCAGAAGTTGCAAAGAGACCAAAAGTTTAGTTGGAACTACCCAGAAGTTCTAGAGAGCTTCCCTGAAGTTCCGAATCGAACATTCCAGCATTTCAGAATGAGAACTTCGCCCAAAACTTATGGTAGATTCTTTTGATAAAATCAGGAAGAAACTTTCCAGAAGAATAGGGGAATCTTTCTAGTAGTTCAAGCAGGAGTTTCTCAGGAATTCAGGAACAAACTTCCCCGAAGTTCAGGAGAATCCTCCCCTGAAGTTCAGAAGAGATTATTTCGGCAGTTCGGAAAAGAACTTCTCAGAAGTTCAGAAAGAAGTACAGAAAGAAACTTCTAACAACTTAAGAAGATTTTTCAAGAAATTCTGGAGAGTATTTTCTCAAAGTTTTGCAGAAACTTTCCTCGTAGTTCAGGATAGGACTTATCAGAAGTTTAGAAAGTAACTATGTTCAGGAAAAAAATTACCAAATGTTTCTGGAAGGTAAGGTTGGGTTCTAAAATGTGAATTTCGAAGAAAATAAGGACTGACTGCTAAGAAATTCATGAGGAATTTTGCCTGAAGTTCAGGAGGAAACTTCCCAGAATAAAGCATAGAGCCTTGCAGAAGATCAGAGAAATTTAAGAGATAATTACTGACTAACCGAAGAAGCAGTTAATACAAAAATCATTCATTTGACCATAATGATATTGAGGATCATGAGTGATGATGAAATCATATTAAAATAAGGTACACACCATTAATGGTTATTGTTGGATAAACAAAAAAGTCTGTTGAATTCATCAAATGAAAACTAAATTTTGGTTTTAAAATATAAAACTGGAAAGAGCGTGACAGGGAAAAAAACTATAGAAAATTGTGTCATCTAAGGCTTGCTTCATTTAGAATTGGAACAAACTTTTGCTCATATTGTGGCGCTCTTGGTGGATGGATTTGGAAGTTCTTGGCGCCCACGTGTCGGGAATTTTGTCAGCTTCACGTATGTATTTTTGACATTCCGCAAATCGACTGTACTTCGTAAACAATCAACATGGAAGCCAAAAGAAGGGAAAAAATTGTGCACAGTTATTTGGAAAATCCATTGTGGTCTGCATCCAGGCTAGCTAAACAGCTGAAATTGACCAGAAATACCATATGGCGCGTTATCAAACGGTATAAGGAAACATTGACGACGATTCGGAAGCCTCAAGCCAATCTTCGGGGTGGAACTGTCGACCGGAAACTGCGTGGTAAGATTTTGAAGACGATTAAGAGGAATCCCAATCTGTCGGACCGTGATTTGGCCAGAAAATTCGGTGCTGCCCATAGTACCGTGAGGAGAACTCGACTCCGGGAAGCAATCAAGTCGTATCGAGCTAGCAAACAGCCAAATCGGACCATTAAACAAAATAGTGTGGCCAAAATCCGTCCTCGGAAGCTATACGACCAGGAGCTGACCAAGTTCGACGGGTGTCTTCTGATGGACGATGAAACCTATGTCAAGGCTGACTTCGGGCAAATCCCAGGTCAAAAATTTTACTTGGCAACGGCTCGGGGGGATGTTCCAGCCAAAACTAAATTTGATTTTGCCGATAAATTTGCACGAAAATTCATGATTTGGCAGGGCATTTGCAGCTGTGGCAAAAAACGAAAGTTTTCGTTACAAATACGACAATGACGTCGGAACTATACCAAAAAGAGTGTCTCCAAAAACGATTTTTGCCGTTCATTCGATCCCACGACCATCCCGTAATGTTTTGGCTAGATTTGGCAAGCTGTCATTACAGCAAAGTCGTTCAAGAATGGTATGCAGAGAAAGGGGTCCAGGTTGTTCCGAAAAACCTTAACCCACCCAACTGCCCCCAGTTCCGCCCTATTGAGAAATACTGGGCAATCATGAAAAGGAGACTCAAGGCAAAGGGAAAGGTTGTCAAAGACATCATTCAGATAAAGACCTGGTGGAATAAGATAGCTAAAACGATGAACGAAGAAGGTGTGCGCCGCCTAATGAGCCGTGTTACAGGAAAAATTCGAGAATTCCTTCGAAACCGTGACGAATAATTTTATCCGTATTTTTTCTTAAAAGTATGAAGAAAACGCTACATTTGTTTAAAAAAAGATCTTGAATTCAATAACAAATAACTGAAATACAGGCAATTGTTTTTGTTCCGATTCTATCTGAAGCAAGCTTTATGCGAATGCTTCAAGCTTCAGTGTCACTTTAAAAATATGAAACAATAGTGTAGGGTTGCATAAAATTCAAGAAATAGATGCACACAAATTGCGATAATGACATCACTCGCTCTCTTATTACGTTTTTTCGTTGAAAAAAGTATAATTTACTAAAAAAAAATTACAGACCTTAATAGACATTCCCAGACCTTTAAAATTTTTATCACAGACATTTGAAAAAAATATCTGGCATCCCTGGTTGTAAGTGACCGTCGAATCCTCCTAAGTACCGCTCATGGATCGTTTGAATTGGTGGCGACTTCTTTATACAGCAGAGGAAACCCTCGGGGCTTGGCCTGACTGGTAAGTTAAGGTTTGTCTCAAAGTAAGCCTCATTTAATTTAATTTATTCTAAACAAAGCAAACCAGGCAAAAGCAAAAATGATATATTAATATTTGTCATTTCATCGTTATCTAATAATACTTTAATTGCCCTTACCTTGCAAACGGCTTCCCTGTTATCAATGATGTGTTGGTTGCTATGATAAATAGACTCGTATACAAACAAACTTCGAGAAAAAAAACAAAACCTAACACAAAACCGAAGTGATAATGACGTAGCAAACAATGCCTCCGCTTTATGGGAATGCTTTTATCATCGTACCGAAAATAGAATCTCCACTTCATGACAGATTGCAAATTGGACCACACTACCAAAGGGAACAGTTTTGAGTGCATAGTCCAGCGGGCACTTCGCGTTCAGTATCTGCTGCTTATCAGCCCGGTAAGATCTTGATTTGTGGCTTCGTGCCAGCTGTGTGCCGTCCGTTCGCCTGTGCCCGTTATCACAAAACTCACTCACCGAAGAGACCACAGCATCACTCAAGGGTCGGCCGGTGATGGTTGCGACGGCGCACAGCAATTAAATTACCTCGACCAACGAAAGTCGACGTCTTGCTCCCTGCGACAAGGCGAAAGACGAGAATTTATTACCACGGGTGGTGATTTAATTTTTGCCTACACGCGCTTTCTTTCTGCAGTGGTTGTTGTTGTTTTTGTTGTTGTCGCTGTGCAATTATTAATGTTTATCGATTTAGACCTACTTCAATCTGTAGCTGATAATGTAAGGCTTGATTTGGGGTTTGGGGTGATTTGCTTTCTCGAAACCTACCTGTTGCTGGTTTCTCCCGCAGGGCCACCAAACTGCTGACCATCCGTGCTCGGTGGGCATTGTTTCGTACACCAAGCTTCTTGACGTCTGCCTCGCTGTAGTAAAGGAAGTCTTCCACTCCGCTGAAGTGCTTGAATTTTTCTATTGGAAAGCATTAAGTGACAATTAATTTGAAAGGATGAAAACACACGTCATGGTGTGCGTACTCACCGTGATACTCCTCCAGGTCCATCCTTTTCAGCCATTCCAGAACCTCCATATGAGGGCAGGACGTGATGACCATCGGGGCATGTTTCCTTCGCCGATTCAGCGATCCAAACTTGTGACTCCAGGATATACCTTCGAAAGGAGAGAGTAAACTCTGAGACCGAAAAATTGACGGGCGGGACATTCCGGATTCGATATTTTTCGCACACTGAGCTCAGTTCATTCAACGGCGCATTAGGCGCAAGTCCTTCACT
>JASCZW010020958.1:0-11438 GCA_034211315.2 Aedes japonicus
TTTTTCTGAAACTTCTGGAGCGAGATTCTTTGGAATCTCTAAAAGGAGAATCTACGAATATTTCTGACTGAAGATCCCCGAAATCTCCGAAGAAAACAGCGTTGAAAGAATCTTCGAAATCTTCGGAGATAGATTTTTTGGAATCTCGGGAGTGAGATTCTTTGGAATCTTTTGAGAAAGATTCTTTAGAATCTTCGGAGAATTTTTTTCCGGAATCTGTGGAGCGAGATTTTTTTGGAATCTACAAAGGGAAAACCTACATAAATCCTGACTTAAGATTTCCGGAATCTTTGAAAAAGGACTGCGCAGAAGATCTCAACGAGAGATTTGCTGGAATCTATGGAACCCCTGGAAAGAGATTCTTCGCTGGAAACAGTAACTTCAGAATCTCCTGAATCTACGGATGAAGATTCTCCAGAATTTCCAGAAAGATGTTTTCCAGATTGTCCGGAGAGATATACTCCGGAGTATTGACGAAAACGTCTCCTTGGGAGAGATCCTCTAGAATTTCTGGAGAAAGATTCTTTGAAATCTACAGAGAGAGAAGCTTTAAAATTTCCGGACTGAGGATCTCCGATATCTCCATTATGTTTAAGCCTCTGGAATCTCCGAAAAAAGGCTTCGCAGAAAAGATTCGCCGGAATCTCCAGCGAGAGATTTTCTGGAATTTCTAAAATCTTCTAAGAGACTTCTCCGGAAAAAGATTGTCCGCAATCTCTAGAGCAAGATTCTTCGGTATCTCCAAAAGAAAGATCCTCTGAAATTTCAAAAATATACGGAGGAAGATTCTGTGGAATCTTTGGAGATTTTTTACGGAATCTCCGGAATCTCCGGAAGAGCTTCTTTGGAATCTCCGGAGGAGCTTCTCCGGAATCTTCGGAGAGAGATTCATCGGAATCTCCGAAGAGAGATTCTCCGGAATCTTCTTAGAGAGATTCTCCAGAATCTCAGGAGAGAGATTCCCGAAATCTTCAGAGAGAGAATATTCGGTATCTCAGGAGAGATAGTCGTCGAAATCTCCGGGGAAAGATTCTCTGGAATCTCCGGAAAGAGGTATTCTAGAATCTCAGGAGAGAGATATTTTGAATTTTCGAATAGAGCTTCTTCGGAATTTCGGGAATCTCCGGATAGGGATTGTCTGATAGTTTGGAAACATAAATTCTCTGGAATCGTCGAAGAAAGGTGTTCCGGCATCTCCGGAGATAGAACCTTCGGAATTTCCGGACAGATACTCTGTAATCTCAGAAAAAAGATTCTCCGGATCTGCAGGGATAAAATTCTCAGAATACTCCTTAGAGATCCTTGAAATCTCCAGAAAGAAAATCGTCGGAATCTTCAGAGAAAGACTCTCCGATATCTTTGAAGAGAAATACTCCGCAATCGCCAGAAAAGTTTCTCCGGAATCGCGTTTGTTTAAGATGGTTTTACTCCTTTCAGAAAGCTTAATTACTTTTTCGATCTAACGTTTCTTGTGGACCGCTAATGTGACACATCTTTCCCAAGAAAGAGCTGCTCAAGAATCTAATGAATCTACGGATGAAGATTCTCCGGAATCTCTTGAAAAAAAAATTCTTCAGAATTTTCGGAGACGTTTTTTCCTGAATCTCTGGAGTGAGATACTTTGGAACCTCGAAAGGAGGAATCTATGAAAATTCCTAACTAAGGATTCCCGGAATCTCCGAAGAAAGACTGCGCAGAAGCGAGAGATTCGCTGGAATCTCTGGAATCCCTGGAAAGAGATTCTTCGCTGGAAAGAATTGCTCCAGAATTTCCTGAATTTACGGATGAAGATTCTTCGGAATCTCTTGAGAAAGATTCTCCAGAATTGTCGGAGATTTTTTTCCGGAATCTCTGGAGTGTGATTCTTTGGAATCTCTAAAAGGAGAATCTTTGAAAATTTCTGACTGAGGATCTCCGAACTCTCCGAAGAAAGACTGCGAAGAAAGATTCTCCGGAATTTTCAGCGTGGGATGCGCTGGATTCTCTGGAATTCCTGGAAAGAAATACTTCGCTGGAAAGAATTGCTCCAGAATCTCCTGAAGCTACGGATGAAGATTCTCCAGAATCTCTTGAGAAAGGTTCTCCAGAATTGTCGGAGATTTTTTCTTAAGGCTCTGGAGCGAGATTCTTTGGAATCTCTAAAAGAAGAATCTACAAGAATTTCTGACTGAAAATCTCCGAAATCTCCGGAGAAAACAGCGTTGAAAGATTTTCCCTAATCTCCGGAGAGAGAGAGAGAGATTCTTTGAAATCTCTTGAAGAAGATTCTTCAGAATTTATGGAAGATTTTTTTCCGGAATCTGGAGCGAGATTCTTTGGAATCTATAAAGGAAGAATCTACAAAAAATCCTGACTGAAGATCTCCAGAATCTCCGAAAAAAGACTACGCAGAAAGAATCGCCGGGATCTCCAGCGAGAGATTCGCTGGACTCTCGGGAATCTCCTGCGAGAGATTCGCTGGCATCTCTGGAATCCCTGGAAAGAGAGTCTTCGCCGAAAGGAGTTGCTCCAGAATCTCCTGAATCTATGGATAAAGATTCTCCGAAATTTACAAAGAGATGTTCTCCAGATTCTCCGGTTAGATATACTCCAGAATATTCACGAAAACGTCTCCTCGGGAGAGATTCTCCGGAATCTCTGGAGCGAGATTCTTGGAATTCTTCAGAAAAAGAGAAGTTTCTAAATTTCCGGAATGAGGATCTCCGAAATCTCCATTATTTTTCTCGAAGCCTCCGGAATCTCCGAAGAAAGTCTCCGCCGAAAGATTCGTCGGAATCTTCAGCGAGAGATTTTCTGGAATTTCTAGAATCTTCGAAGAGAGTTCTCGGGAAAAAGATTCTCCGCAATCTCCAGAGTGAGATTCTCCGGTATCTCCCGAAGAGAGATCCTCTGAAATCACCGGAATAAGCGAAGGAAGATTCTCCGGAATCTTCGGAGATTTTTTCCGGAATCTCCGGAGAGAGAATCTCCGGAATCTCCAGAGAAAAATTCTCCGGAATCTCCTGAGAGCGTTTCTTCGGAATCTCAGGAGAGAAATTCTCTGAAACCTTCAGAGAGAGACCATCCGGAATCTCAGGAGAGATAGTCTTCGTTGGAAATATTACGGAAATGAGGGTACAACAAGCCATATCTTCATTCACAGAGCCATGCGGTTAATAAAATCAATTCCAATCGATTTTTCAGGCAATTTTACATAGGACTAGCTTTATTTTGTGGTTCTTGAGTCACACCGAACAAAGCAATCTCTTAATAACACAAAAATATTAGGGGAATCGGGGTAAAACCGACCATATCTTCATTCACAGAGCTGTGCGGTGAACGAAACCAATTCCAATCGATTTCTCAACCAATTTTACAAAGGATTAGTCTTTATTTGTTGATCTTGAGCAACTTCGACCAAAGACCTTTATGATAAACACAAAACTATCAGGGGAATCAGGGTAAAATCAGCCATATCAACGTTCACAGAGCCGTGTTGTAAATGAAACCAGTTCAATCGATTTTCCAAACAAATGTACAATAAATTGCTTTATTTTATTGATCTTGAGTCACACCGAGCAAAGTAAATTGTGAAAAACATGAAAATATTAGGGGAATCAGGGTAAAATCCTGCATATCTTGATTCACAGAGCCGTGCGGTGAATGAAACCTACTTCAATCGATTTTCCTGGAAATTTTACATGGGATTAGCGCCATTTTGTTGATCATGAGTCACACCGAGCAAAGATATTTCTGAACAACAAGCAAATAATAGGGGAACATGGGTAAAATGAGCTCATTTGCTCCCTAAGCAGTTCCGTGCGGCCAATGAGACCATGTCCATTTGATTTCTTAAAAAATCCTTTAAGTTAAGGTAACATTTACAAAATCGTTCCACTCCGAGCTGAGATATAGAATTTTTTCGCGTTTCGGGCACTTTTTTCCCGCTGTGCACGGGGTTGAATATAAACAAGAGAGAAAAGCTCTCGTTAAGGTAGGAAGAGTGAGTGGAAAAATTAAAATCTCTCTCTACCACACTGACGATATGGACATCACTGATCATCCATGGAATTCCCGAGTATTGTATGGATTTGTTTTTCATGGCGATGATAATGCAAGTCCATCTACAACTGCAGCAGGACCACAATCGAAAGTTATGCAGACAGAACACATGTTCTTCTCATTTTATGCTATACCATCCCTTCAGAATATTTTTTATGCCATTTTCAGCTTCCATTCATCCATCGTCGTAAGTTTTAGTCCACCTACCCATCATTGAGCGAGATTAGGCGCTATAATCTTGGCTATTCTGCCAGGATTTTGGCTCAAATGCCAAAAGTTCACCCACAGGCAAAAGGAGCATCAACTAATCTTCCTAGCATCTATGCTCCCAACGATAAAGTACAAATTATCACTTTGTTTAGCTCTACATGGAAGCGTTTGGTACGGGAGATCCACGCTTTCTTCCTTCCCGTGATTCAAAGTAGTAGAGCAGGATCTAAATCTTTCTGGAATCGCTCTATTTTTTGGAATCCTCTCTGCGGCACATACTACGCAGTTGGCCTGGCCGATGGTAAGAAAAATGATGTATTCGAGAAACCTTCATTTTCCAGGATGCCTTCAAGAATTGGCTGCGTTAGTGTGAGATACAGCATACATCTTGCAAGGCCGCAGCGACTGTCCTGATCTTCTATCGCCAATCACAGTTCTATATGTTTGGCGCAATTGCCGGTTTACAAAGACTCTTGAATAGACTTTCCGCCTGGTTTGATTTTCTGACTGGACAATGCGTACCATAGGTACTTCGCGTACCTGCAGGTATAAAAAGATCCTACTGCGATCCTTAGCCTCTTGTCCAGTAACTCCTATCCCTACCTCCCCGTGGTACCGACTTGGGTATGAGTAACCATAAGAAAGATCGGGTAACCAATCCCGGTGGGACCTTGCCCGAGTAACAATTTTGGTTTTATAAGGGTTCTGAAGAGCATGAATTAGACTTCAAGAATGCTATAAAACCATGATAAAAACCATGGGTGGTCATATGCTGACAGGGAAGGGGGTGGGGTGCCCTCTTCAAAGGGTGCAGTCTATCTGAGCGTCTGTTTTCCATGTTAGGGGCGGCTCAAAACAGCGCCTGTTCTCCATGTTAGAGCCGGCTGGCCATAGTCCTTGTGCTAGCGTGGACTCTAAACAGTGCTGTGCACGATGGTCCTCCGGCGAGACAGGTGTTCTGGGAAGGACCAACAAGCCGCCCTTAAATATCAATGTTACAAATAATACAGAAGTTAATACGGACCGGAACAATCAGCAAAGATCTAGGCGACGAATTAAGGACTACGATTGGAAACTCGGAACATGGAACTGCAAATCGCTCTGCTTCCCTGGCTGCGATCGGATAATCTACGACGAACTTCAACCACGTAACTTCGAAGTCGTAGCACTGCAGGAGGTTTGCTGGACAGGGCAGAAGGTATGGAAAAGCGGGCATCGAGCGGCTGCTTTCTACCAGAGCTGTGGTACCACAAACGAGCTGTGCACCGGCTTTGTAGTGCTGGGCAAAATGCGTCAACGCGTTATAGGACGGTTTCCGATCAACGCAAGAATGTGCAAGCTGAGGATCAAGGGTCGATTCTTCAACTACAGCATCATCAACGTACACTGTCCACACGACGCACAGTGGGGCAGATCATTCAACTTTACGGACAAAACCTCCTAACTCCTAAATTTCAAGTCATAGTGATTTGATGTATTCGGCAAAGTTGTTCAAGTGAATCATATCTATGTTTTGGCATGATTTTTTTTATCTAGATCACTTTTTTTTATCTAGATCAGCCCTATATTTTGAGGAAGGGCTGCTATAAAAATAAAACCTTCCGCGAAGTTGTTCATGTGGAGTAAAGTCACATTTTGGCATCCCTGGTTTTGATCTAGATTACTTTTTTTTATCTAGATCAATTATATATGTTGATAGAAGCATTATATCGAAGCAAAAATGGCAGTTAAGTTGTTCAAGTGAATGATATTTATCTTTTTACATCATTTATTTTTATCTAGATCACTTTATTTTGATCTATATCAGCTCTATCTTTTGAGTGGAGCCTGATGTTAAAACAAATCCTTCTGCAAAGTTGTTGATGTGGATTAAAGCTTCATTTTGGCATCAGTGGTTTTGATCTAGATTACTTTTTTATTATCTAGATCAATTCTATCTTTTGATAGAAGCATTATATCGAACCAAAACATTCAAAAAGGTTGTTCAGGTGAATCATATCTATCTTTTGGCATCATTTCTTTTATCTAGATCACTATTTTTTTTATCTAGAACAGCTCTATTTTTTCAGGGAAGCCTGATATAAAAATAAAACCTTCTGCGAAGTTGTGCATGCGGAGTAAAGTCACAATTTGCATCACTGGTTTTTTATCTAGATAACTTTTTTTATCTAAATCAATTTTAGATTTTGATAGAAGCATTCTATAGAAGCAAAATTTACAGCAAGGTTATTCAGGTGAATAATATCTATCATTTGACATCACTCCTTTTCATCTAGATCACTCTATTTTGATCTATATCAGCTCTATCTTTTGAGTGAAGCCCGCTATTAAAACAAAACCTTCTGCGAAGTTGTTCATGAGGATTAAAGCTAAATTTTGGCATCACTGGTTTTGATCAAGATATCTTTTTACTGACGGATGTTTTATTCAAAAGGAAATCAAAAATATGATGAGTAGACACATAGTATTGAATATTGCAATGCAATTTCTGATCGAACTTCATTATTGAGGAAAAAAACGCTTAATTATGTTCTTGTATTTAATTTCGAACCATGTTTAGGATTGTAAATCATAAAATAATAATATTTATAAATGTATATTTATTCTTCATCATCTTCCGATTCCGCTTCGAAGTGAAGGAGATCCGCAACAGCTGACTTCATTTCACGTTCGGACGATGAAGTGGTGCTGGTTCTCATGCTGGACAAGAAGGGATCTGATGTGATCAACATACCGTTAAATACATCTTGCATTGTTTCTTTTCTGCTGGACTTTCGGCTGTGTGACTCTCGAATTTTCCGAAACTCTTTATTACGGGCCTCCTGCGCTTCTTCGCTCATCATACCTATGGGTAGCAGCGCAAGCAATCGTGCGATTGGATACCACGGCAGGCATTGGATACCACTCATATAAGCTTGCGTACAAACGAGCTGTTTTGATGGCGAATGCATGATATGCGTCATGGTTTACATCAATTCCGCATGAAAGCGTACGTAGAATTGTGTCAAATCGATCAATAAGTTCTTCGTCAATACCAGTTATCTCACTTGTGTCAGATGGTTTTTCGAAAAAACGCCGGGCTGCGTTACCCGTGTTTGTAGTGCCAGATCCCTCTTTAACAAAGTCCAACAACAACCCATGCTCTTTACGGAATCTATCCTGGATTTTACTTTTCCGTTGGTCAACGATTGCTCTGATGTCTCGTGTTCTGTAGTACTTTTTAGTGTCCAACCTGTAGCTAACGTGTAGCATCCACTCCATGATTCGAATGTAGGCATGTAAAGTTGATAGTCCCAGCTCCAATGCTTCTGGGTTTTCCTCCCGTTGCAAAACTTCATCAATATTGTTCATGATTTTGGGTGTTGCTGAGCATACTGAACAATTTTGGGAACACTTCGTTCCAGTCAAAGCGTTGCTCACCTTTCCGTCAATCATTGTGCAGGATAATGTGTGAGTTACCTGTATCGTTCCAGCCCTTGTATCAATACATGTTGGTAAAAGACCTGATATTTGGGTACAAATAAGTAGTTCTTCCTTTTTAATCGTCTCAATGGATTCCTACAATATTCCAGTTTACAGGGCCGACAGTAGCGGGTAGATGAAGGTTTCGGATTTTGCCACAAAATCAACTTGTTATTTTTATCTCCACTATAAAGTTGGAGAGGAACAAAACATGTCATCAACAAACTTGACTCGTCAAAATCATGATTCACTTGTAATTGATGATACCTCGATTGTGTTCCACTTCCATCGAAGCCCCATTTAGTTATGAGAGTGCAATTCTTCAGGACATCTCGACTAACCCCTTCAAACTTCCCTGGATCTATCAACGCGATGCGTTGCACTGTGTGGTCAAGCAAAGCCTGCAATGATACCTCAGCCTTACTTTCGGTCACTACAGTGCAGAGTGCTGCAGGGTAGCAGTGCTTTTTCTCCTCTTGAATCCGTTTGTATGATGGATACAAATCGGTTCCTCTCTCCTTGGTTTGTGTTCTTAAAATTTGATACTTTTGTCTAGATAAATCCAGGTCCAGCATCAGTGCCAGAGCTTCGGTGGTTGTGTATCGTAGTATTCCTGTTTAGTTTGACTTCTTCTATGCACGAGACATTCTAGATGCTCGAGAAGGAGTTGAATAGAGTATTTCTTTTACCAGTCCTGCATCTGTTACCTTTCCTTCGCTACGCAAGTTCATTTCTGTAGCCAGAGCAAGCTGTGGTGTTGACCCAACTTTACGCAACTCACTTACCTTCCTTCGCTTCGAACGTTTAGAACTATTCAAGAAGTCAGTAACAGGACGTCCTCCTAAAGAAGAAATAAAATATGATATGGAGAAAAAAAGAGCAGTAATTTAATTTGAATATCTGCAGTACCTTGTGCTTTCTTCGGTTTTCCAAATTGTACTTCAGACAGAAGCCAGCGCTTATTCTTAACAAGAAATATTTTGTTTGTACGATTTGAATTCTGCCACTTGCGTTGCATTCTTGAACATTCCAAGAGAACAGCTTTCCTCGCTTGCTTCTTCCTTTCAGCATCATTTGCCAGATTCAACTTTTTCTCGATCTGCTTTGATACGTTTAAGTACCGTGCACGCCAAGGTTCGTTGGAATGCTCGTTAAGCATTTCAAACATCACTTTTCTGCTGGTGCGAAACATTGCGTAAGTACTACACCAATGCGCCCGATAAAATCAAAATCAATGCAACGAATAAATCGTTTGAAAGTGACAGAACTCTAGTTCCTTACACGCTCATCAGAAACTACTATAAAATGAGTTTTACCTATTCAATAACTTTTACTAAGTTAAGCTTATTTTCCGTAAACCCAAACAGAGTAAAAATTCCTCAGAATTTGACAAATTTTGATTGATTCGGGTAACTTCATTTGTAAACAATGGCTTCAACCACTGATTCCCCGCGAATAAAAGCTTGATTTCACAAACAAACATCACAAGCAGGTATGGGAATGATTCCTCCTCTAAATATTGGTAAAATTGGTTTACTAATAAAGTCACTCCCAAATTTCAAATCAATCCATACTTTCAAGCAATTTAGAAGAGTACATCCGATTTTTATGATTTTTAGTACTCTTTTACTCACATTAGAGTAATTTCTGACGAGCGTGTAGTTCATTTATCTGCCAAAGATGCAAACATCTCGTCAGTTAAGCATGATTCCTACGGCATGTTTCGTGTAACGCACTGGTTTGACATAGTTCAGATTTCAAACACGTTTTAATTCTAAGAAATAAATTGATTTTATAATAATTTGCCAGAATCCAACCGTTTACAAATAGCAAAAGGTTCAATTTTCGGATTGTTTTAAGAAACTGGCCCTTATTACAGGTGTCACTTCACGGTGAAAACGAATCACGGTGAAAACGAATCACGATGATAACTTGCGAAAAAGATCGCGTGCAAATCAAATGGGAATCACTTGCACCATCCCTATTACGAGTGTCACTTCGCCCGTTTTCACCGTGAAGTGACATCCGTAATAGGGGCCACTATAATAAATATTGCTCATGCGTCATCGAAGCACATGTGAACGTAGCTTAATCTGAGTGGTTCAGTGATGACACCATCGAAAGCAAACCCGAAAAGCCGGTGAACAGCACGGTCTGGGACGTCAAAATATGCTTTGCAAAAATGTGCATAACTTTCGAAGCGGCAGACGGCGGCAGCTGAAATTTGGTGTATGACTAGTTGAGACCTTAAACTTTATGTCCATAAAAATAGAGAGTGGAGAAACGTGGAGCTTTTTTTTACAGACATTTAAAATTAGAGAAAAATCATGTTTTTTCACGTGAGATGCCTAGTGTTCAAATCAAAGCCTAGTTTGATTAATAAATTTTACTTATCCCTTTTTTTGGAAATATAGGTTCATACAAAGGTATTTCAATCATTAATCCCTCCATTTTAAGGAAAAAGTATTTGTTTATGGTAAAAACAGATGTTATAAATATTACATCAAATTTTAATCGGATTTGAACCCCAACTCCGTACCTGACGTTATGCAAAAACAATCAGATTTTAATAAGTTTATGCTTGATTCCTCATAGTGAATAGCCTTGGTTTCTGTAGAGTATCAAGTTTAATTGAAATCCTGAGAAAAAAACGAGGTTTTGTCCAAGATTTTGCCCGTTCTGCCCGTCTGTGCGACGGGAGACCCGATGACGAAAAAGAAGCGTTCTACGCACAGCTAGAGCAAGTGTATGATTAGCTGCCTGCAGCAGGACGTTAAAATTGTCTTTGGTGACATGAACGCTCAGTTAGGACGGGAAGCAGCATGTATAGACCGGTAATAGGGCCTAACAGCCTACATACCGTATCGAATGATAATGGCCAACGATGTTTGAACTTTGACCGGTTACAATGGAAACAACTTCTGTGTAGAGCAGTGGCTACGCCGGCCTTAATCTGATTGGTTAGGTAAGGTAAGCCTGGTTTGATTTATCGTGACTTGCCAGATGTTTCGTCGAACTTTTCTGGGCTTTGACAAAGGCGAAGCTGAGAAAAACACGTGAAAAAAGCAGATAGTGTAGGAAAAATTTAAGAAAAATAAGCTAGAAGTGGTGAAAATGGCAGGAGAAAGCACTGTGCAGAAGCTTATAAGTAGTGTTAACGGAAAGTTTGAGAACACGCTTACCCTACAAAAAATCAAGCCCATTGAAATGAAGATGGAAAGGAAATAATGTTGTTTATTTTATTTGAGAATAAATTAATCAAAAATCACAGTATGGTCTTATTTGATTGAGAAAGAAAGTGTATTTATATTTTTCGGAACAGTCTATGCAAGTGATGTGGACGTTTCGGACAGTTCACAGACCAATATTTCCTTGTACTCTAGTAGTTTGTATGTTTCGGCTGTAAATGTTTTATGATCTTCCCACTGTGCGTCAGCGGATTCATCACCTGTCACTGCATTATACAGCTACATGAAAAGCAGACATACCATATTGAAACAATCCGCTTTTAGAACCACCAATCCACCTTCCTCACCCGTTCACCCCCACCATTTGTCACTTGACCGACTGGTAGCGAGATGGATTCTCATCCACCCACGTCGTTGCGTCGTCGTTTGTCGACGTCATAGCAAAAGTGGGACATACTGGCGAGAGATGGAAAAATCGATTCTTTCCATCAACCGGGTCGACCAGCAGGTTCCGTTTCGTTTTTGGATTTTTCTATT
>JASCZW010020959.1:0-11456 GCA_034211315.2 Aedes japonicus
TGCCATCTGCGAGAAAAAGCTAGCACTAAGAGTTTTAGAATCAGTTAATGGTTGCGTATTCCAGTAGAAGGCGTGCAAAATGCAAGCAACACCCTGCTCTATCGAACGTAAGCAGATTCAATAAATTTCCCTAACGAAATGCCGCTCAACACTTTCAGTAATTTCTTCATACTACTGACAAGAAATTACACAATCGCTGGGTTAAACTCATCGACCGTGCTCAAAAAGCTTTCCGATTCAAAAAGCTCTCTTTTTACGCTCCCTTGTTCGCCTTTCTCTCACTCCTTCACTCACTCAACCCTAACAACCATCTTCGTCGAAAGAAAATCCCATCCAGCAAACGCACCGCATCAGAGTCCCCATCAGAGTGGCCAGAGGTTGTTGCTCCCTCCCACCGCAGCTGCTCTCATAAACTCTCACTCTCTGACATTTCTCTCCCTTCGCACGTCGAGCAGCATCATCGGAGGGAACTTCAAACCACCTAGCGCGCGAGAGAGCGAGAATCCAAGCAACGAGCAACCACGTGGTGGTCGCTCTCAGTGTCACGCGCCGCCACGACAAATATCGAAGCAACAGATGACGACAGAAATAGGAGCACAGGTGTCTTCCGCCAACTTTTAATTGCTTTCGAATTCATACTCGCACACTCGACTCTTTATTCTTCAAGCGAAAATTTTTATTTCATAATCATTTGCTTAAGTTGGTATTGAGAAAATAAGGTTACATTTGTGTATGTATGTACTATGCTTCGTTATTTTGGTTTTGTCTTTAATTTGTCTAAAAGTTTGAGTGAAAATATGTTGCCTATCATAAATTGGTTTGAAACTTGACTAGAAAGAGAGGGATGATAAATATATCGATATTCGGCTAGTTAATTCCGTCGTCTTTTATCATTTATATTTGGGGGTTTCACTCCGAAAAAAGATTACATATGGATTGGACTTTGTAAAAGGAGATGAAATCTTTCCATAACAAACTGTTTACTTTTCTACGATGTTTTCGACAAACGAGAAGTGGACTTAGCCTTAAAAATCTCACGCTTGTCGGTGTAATGGCTGGAAATAGATACCTAGTCTTATTTTTCTTTCTATGTCAACAAATGGACAGATTTGAAAGACACGAAACCGTGCGGCTAGAATACAGAAATGTAAATAGCTGGTCGGAAAGAAGGCGAATAGAGATGTGTACATTGGGAAAATTTAACGATTCATAGAAAGACGAGGTGCGCGAAAGGTGCCAGTCTTTGTGCGTCAATCCGAGTGAATAACATGTGTTAATTTACGTTACTTTTCGTCTTCTTATTTCATTTATAGTGCCATCTCACCTAGAGCAAGAACGCCGGCTTTCAATTTTGCTTGTGTCTCTTCAGTACGATATAAAAATGTTTCAAAATTGTATTTAGAATCTAATGCTAGTATGCGAGAGAGAACGAGCAATTCGCAAATGCGAGTGTCAGTGTTCGCTTCAAATCCCTTCGCTGTCTTTAAGAGATAAAACTGTTTTGTTGTGAGCAAAATTATCCTAAATGCACGCTGCCTATCAATCAAACTTGAAAACGCATCAACCATCGCACTCAACTATCTAGCTCATTAGCTCTTCCTATGCTGTAATTACATATATCACTGTGTGGATCAAAAATGTGCATCTCGTCGTATTCGTGTGTTTGTGTGGGTGCTTTGTTTTGATTTGTGCCTTAAACAACCCTTGGATTCCGTTTCCATCCATGTTTTCTACGGACAACGGAAGCACAACCGTTTGATTGTTCTTCGTAGATTCTGCTGCGCCTACTGATTGCATCCTGTTGAAGCTGTAGATTGTCAAACTTTACAACCATGGGTTAGAGCAAGTTGATCCAAGTCTCGTGGTCGGTTTCCACTGCAACCCAGAATGATCCAGGAACATCGCAGTTGGTCTAGAGCATCCTCGTCCGGAAATGGCTGTAATAGATTAGGATTTTCATTTGCTGTTTTCAACTACTTCATACCAACTCACCTTCTCCTGCCGAGCGGCAACAATCATCCGCACCTTGAACAGCTCGTAGCAAAGCACTCCCTTCACGAAACATTCGCCATAGCCCAGCTTTGCCAGTATTTCCAAAATGTCCAGGCAGTACTTCTCCTTCTCCACCAGCAACTCCAGGCTGGAATCGTCCTGGATCTTCCGAATAGCCTGCAACTTTAGCTCCACCGTAAACTGATTGCACGGTAGCAAAAATTTGGACACGTGATCGTCGAGGTACCCCACAATGTTCGCGGCATCCTTCTTGATGGCATTGTTCAGAATCATTCGGCCGGCAATCTCCTGGATTTTCGTTACCTTCACATTACCCATCTTGAGCCCACACATGTCGCACTCCCAAACGGAGGAAACCTTCAGGGGATTCAGCGGAACCATCCGTCCCTGGGGACAACTCTCCCGGACGCACTTCAACGCTCCCAGGTAGGTGCCCAGTTCCTGTAGAAAAGAAAACAAAAAACACATTTCAAATAAAGTCATTTCCATTTGGACGTGCTATTTAAAACACAAAGAAAGCCAACCGAGGTCATTAGCAAAATAACTTTTGCGTGACACCGGGCCGTCACTTTGGGTAAGGTCACGTTATAGCGTTTTGCTTCTCCTTCTGTTGCTTCTTGTTGCTGTTTTGCTAATTTGAATTAGAATATCCGCTCGGACCGTTCCGTTCGACCGACCGACCGACCAACCGACCAACCAACCGACAGTCTAATTGAAGGCTTTCGCTCACGCTCCCGGGAGCCTGTCGGGTCGTGTGGGGCCCGTGGGGATGTGTCCGGTCCGTTTTGAGAATTCACGGGGTAGCATTTTGCTGTGCGAAGGGTAATTTAGGACTTTCTTAGCACATTTGAAGCAGGTTTGTAATTTTAGGGATGGCATGCCATACCACAGCCTATCGTTAAATTTTATGTCAATATTTTCGGAATGCTAAAGTGTGAATTATTTGATCCGGAACTCGCAGAAATATCGGGGGTGAAATTGCGTGTTGCACTAATGATTATATCAAATGAAAATCGGTACTGTTAAAAACATTCCATCTGATTGGAATCGCAGTAAATACACCGAATTGTGCGTGAAGTTTATCGACACATTCAAATGCAGCGATTGCTAACTTAAAGAAACCTTTTCAGCTAACGCAAATTAAGGAAATCTTTTCAGAAAAAATGACACTTCGAGGAAATTTTTATTCACTATTATATTCTGAAATAACACAAAACATTTTCAAGAAAGTAATTTTTAAGGAACATCAAATAAAGGAAAATGTTGGCTTCTATACTCGTTACTTTTCTTGGTAGCCAATTTTCAAACCTTAGACTTATTTTGTAGGTTCGCTGGCGGGACTCTGAATACAATAAAACGATTAATATATATACTGGCACTAATTAATGAACATTAAGCATGGCAAATTAATAAAATAACCAATAAATTATTAAACACAGTGTCAACGAAAAAACAACAATTCGCACTAGAAAACCTTAAAATAGCAAAAAAAAAAAAAAAAAAAGGATAATTCACTTCCAATAATTCAAAAGTGACCGGTAAAACTAATAGCAATGGCAATTAGTATAAACGCAATAATAAGCTGACAGTTTTCCGTCATAATAATAAGTTCTAGCGCTATACTTGTGACAAAAGGCTTCAAATCTTACAAATTGAAACCAAAGAAATCGCAATAAAGATTTAATTTTTTTTTAAACCAAGGGATTTAAAAAACGAATATAGAGTAGGGAACGGCTTAATCAGGGGTCACTATTTTAATCACTTGTTAGGAAATTGGTCTAAAACTCTTAAATTTTCCAAATTATTTCACTTTTAACGAAACGATCATATGTTCTATCTGTCGGCCTAATGATGCCAGGTATTTTTTTTTCCACCAACATATTCTTATAATTATTTGAGAAACAGAAATAATCTCCTGAAAACTGTTAAAATAAGCTTTTTTGAAATTACTATTAGCTATTTGAAACAATGGTTTGTTCCCAGAAAATTGAATATTTTCCACATGAAATATATGAAATTAGCACTTTATAATCTACAATATGCAATGATCAATAATATTTTACCACTTGTAAATATCCGGCAATGCTATTGAAATAAGAACTCGGAGGCGTTTAAAATTAATTAATTATCTATGATGTTGCTTAAAAATGCAATAATGCAAATGTAATACTAACAAACAAACTTGAGAAAAAAAAATAATTTAAAGCAACAAACGAAAAATTGTAGGTAGCACTAGAAATTCGTAAAGCAATTGAACAATCTTCAAATAAAATCCTAGTTTATTAGCAAAAACAGCATTGGAAAATGTGAAATTCGCCATAATTTTGCTATGAAAAGCAATTAATTTAGCAAATTTATAATAGAAGTTCCCTTAAAACATTCCTGTACACAGGGGTATATTTTTTTTTATTTCCGACGGATAATGCACGGATAACACTTTGGATACCCCGAATGTGAGAAAATATTAGCGAACTACTTAAAGATTTTGATTAGACGAGTCTCTTACAACGTGGTGGTGGGCGGTACCAGCCCCATCGATATTGTTATGCCAAGAAAATATTTGTCAAGCATATAAAAAATTACCTTCTTACCACCTTTTGGGTGGTTTTTACCACCCACTATTGTGGTAGACGAGTGTGTATGTGCGCATGCATATTGCGGCGGGTTATGTCTCCAATTAACATAAAAAGAAAACATTGAGAAAGGTTATTCTGTAAAATTAGATGATCACTTTATTAACTCGATGTTTGATGTCTACACAGAAAAAAAAAGAAACATAGAATTTTCTGCGTTATCTAATGCACATAAAGGGAAGGCTAGATTTGGCAGAACGAAATGGGATATTTCATGTAAATTTAAGCCAGATAACGCCTGAATCTAGCATATTGTATAAAAAATAGCTAACATTGTTGTATGGCGGATGCAAGATTGCAAACAATTTCGTTGTTTACGCCTCATTTGACTTGGAAGTAAACGATGGGAAATTTAACGTGCCAGTTCACATTTATTATTTTTTTCAGTGTATGTCAAACAAGTTAAAAATGGAAATATGTCAAGGAATACAAAACACGGAATATTTTGAAAAATACCCCTTTTCCCTTTAACCTAAGAATGAAAAAATAATCTTGAGAAATCAGATCGTGGCCAGATAGTCAATAATCAACGCTTGGATAATTTTCTTAGGGCGACCAGGTGGCCGTTTCTGGGTGATCGATGAGGTATTCGCCTCAGGCCGCAGTTTGTAGCGACCGTGGGACACTGCAACTACTACAATGTTATGGCAGCAGTGTAAAATGTGTAACACGTGCAATTCCATGCATGTTGTGACCTTACCGTGGACGTTCCAACCGTGATTACGTCTCGTTTGTTAATTCACGGCTTCTTGTTCAGTCGCGCCCCGACTTCACCTTTTTTAATAAGCACAACGACGACGATAGCAATACTAAACAACGGCGACAACCAGATCAATCGAGGGTGGTATTCAACGCAAGTCCTCCAGATGAACACACAAAAAAACCGCTTGACTAAAGTACACTTTATTAAGTTACTAGCACCTTGTTTGTATTCACAAGCAAAATATCTACTGCACTAAGTTTATTGAACCGATCTTCTCGTTGCAAGAGTCAGACTTAAAGTAAGGATTACAAAGATGGTTTTCTTTATATAACTAGTACAAAAACATAAAGGACATTAAATGTAAAAGAGACACACATATATATATATATATATATATATATATATATATATATATATATATATATATATATATATATATATATATAAATATATATATATATATATGTACAGCCTCACTGTAGATGACCGCTCACATCTCGCGTCTAATCTTTCTAACAGTTAATTCTTCTCTACCTCTTTTTCCTTCGATTCTTTTTGACCTGTCAACAATGCATGTCAATCAGCTACCGTGACATCAACCCGATAGACGGTGCCGATATTTTTGCTGAATTCATCAAAACTTGCGTAGTGTGGATTGAGAAAAACACCGATATCGTGTACGGAAACTTTTTTTTTCTCATCTCCTGCGAGAAACACGTATATTGATCATTTGTCGAAGTCGTCACCGTGCGGTATTTTGTAACGTTATTGAGCCAATTGAATGTATTTCTTTCGATGTTTAAACCGTAATCCCTCGTGTATTTAACCACCCGATTAGGCGTTGAATAGCTCACCAGTACCGCTAGGACTCGTGTTTTGACAACTTCGAATAGAATTCGCTCTTCATAAGGTGACATTCTTTAATAGCTCGTTTAATTGTTCGTTGACGGACAACCGGGTTGGTATGCTTCAAACCAATTCCGGAAGAGCTCATCATTCAAGTATTTGTCGAAAATTTTTAGAAGGTAAGGACAAAAAGTAAGGCTTTTAGTACTTCTGGTACTTTACTTTTAGTAGATCGCATGCTAGCTCAAAGTGTTTCGATGGAGAGATCTGCATTTATCCTAACGGCTGTTCCAGAAAGTATAAGCACACCTTATTTTAACGGTCACTTTGAATATAATGAAATATTTCAACATGTTTTGGTTGCGTCCTTTTGTTTGCACATTTCTGAATGACATAGCATCAAAAAAGTGCTCAGTTTTGTGTTACCTATCTTACTCCAGAACAGCGAAAAAGTATCGTGAACAAACGGTGCACTGTGAGCGAACTCTCCTTGAGAAAATTTGCCAAGGAAGAGGTTGTAAGCGTCGGAGCGGTACGATCTGCGATTCGAAAATATAGACAACAGTGTACGTTTGAAGATGCGCCGAAAAGTGGTCGGAAATCCGGTCCTGTTAGTCCGGATATCGATAAAAAGATCAGGAAAGCCTACAATCGAAAACCAGCGACTTCCGTTCGGGATGTTGCGAAAAAACAAGGGACCTCGTCGTGTAACGTCATGCGTGCCAAAGAAAGACTTGGGCTAAAAACATACCGGAAGCAGAAAAAACCCAAAAGGAACCCAAAACAGGCCGCATCCGTGAAACCACGGGCCCGTAAACTCTACGATTCGTTATTGTGTAGAAATTCTGGGTGTATAATAATGGACGATGAAACGTATGTGAAACTAGATTACAAAACGCTTCCCGGACCACAATTCGATACTGTAAGCGAAGACAAAGACATCCCCGAAACAAAGAAGGCAATTCTTACCGAAAAATCTAGTCCGTACATCACAACGGAGACGACGAACACTCAGAAATAAGTTAAGGAATATCTACAGAAGTGATTATTGCCGATGATCAGGCAGCACGAAGGTCAAGTAGTATTTTAGCCTGATTTGGCCTCATGTCATTACGCAAAGGACACTTCAGAATGGTACAAAAGTCAAAATGTATGTTTCGTGTCGAAAGACATGAATCCGCCGAACTGCCCGGAGACACGGCAAATCGAGACTTTTTGGGCTTTAACCAAAGCAAAGCTTCGAAAATTAATAAAACCAGCGGACGACATCCAAAAATTTAAAAAAGATTGGCCAAAAGTGGTCAAAATGGTGCGAAGTACCACTGTGCAGAAGCAAATGGGTCATGTTCGAGGAAAAGTTAGGAGTCTTGGCTATGATTCAATATTTTGATTAAACGAGAGTAAAATATCATATAAAACACAAATACAAATATGATTTGCCACATAAAATTATTAAATCTAAAAAAAACATGACTTTTTTGTTATTTTTATGGTGTGCTTATACTTTCTGGAACAGTAAATATTAGCTGCAAAATAAATAAAACATATTTAAATACAGACATTTTTAGGTGTACTGAAAGTTAACGATACAGTTCTTAATTACGAAGGAAGCTTAAAAATAAGTACAAATTTCTTGCAGAACACAAAAGATAGGCAAAAAGATCGGGACTAGCTAATTTTTGATCAACTTTGTAGTGCTCTAACTTCATGAAACACTATCCGGTTTGATTTCGCCAAAACGATCACATAATTGACCATGATCCTCGGACACCGGAGTTGGTCCGGGTTTTCCGAGAGGCTATCTCACATGTTGAATTTGTGATTATATTTTGTACAAAATTGTTGTCAAACAATTTTTTCTGTAAACAAACAACTTTTCCCAAGCGAATGAAATATCGATTACAAGAATCAACCTTAAATTGATCGAGATACAGCCATTTCCGTGAAACAGTTCCTGCTGTGGGGTCCTGGAGTCGGTTAACATCATATTATTAACTTGAAGTGGATCTTTGACCATATTGGCCACTCCCGGAACCACCGGAGCGTCCCCGGGGGAACCTGTTCTAGGGACCAGTTAGGCATTTATCCCAAAACATGCCGTGTGGCAGCTCTATCTTTATAATTTTTCATAATTATGATTTTAATAGACTTTAGAAAGCCATTGCCTACATTGGCCACTTTTTTGGGGGAACCTGTAGTTAGGATCAATTACGGTTTTACCACAAAATATGGACTATAAGACTTACTGTCTAGCCTGATCCAGCTTCCTGGTACCTCTGAGGATCAATTTATTTAGCTTTGGCTCAGATAAACATGCCATTATTCGATTGAGTATTGAGAAGGCTGGGTTTTATTAATAGCGAGTTGGTCCTCCATCCGCTTCAAGGACGGCTTCAATCCGCCTGGGGATTGAGCTGTTGAGGGTATGAATGACGTCCAGTGGTATTTTATACAACTCATCGATCAAAGTTTTCTCGAATTCCTTCATGGACGAAGGGAGTGGGAAAACATTCCGAACACTTGCTTCTAATGTTGACCACAATGGTTCAATGGTGACTGAGCAGCCCACTCAAGATGATCAAAATCACCTAGTTGTAATTTTAAAATGATAATTCTTTGTAGTATACGTCACCAGCAGATAAAATACCTGCTCATCCAATATGGTCCTTTTACGGTGACAATTGGACCAATTCCATGCCAAGAAATGGCGCCCAGACCATTACCGATCTTCCACCATGCTTTACAGTGGGCAGTAAGCAATCTTTGTCGTGCTCCTTGTTTGGAAGAGTGAAAAGAAGATTTCGTAATATTAACGAAAATCAGTGTAACAAATTTGTCGAACCCACCGCGTGAGATTGTGGCAATCCATTCCGAAAATGTTGCACTCTTTCCCTCGTTGATTACCAGGAAACATTCCTAAGTAACTGAACGTTTGTAACTTATTTCAGGTTATCAAATAAAACAAAACGGTTCAAAGTATAACAACTATGCAAAAAACAGGAAGACAACTGCGCAAAATATCGGAAGTGAAATCTTACCAATAATGCTGATCTGGCACGTCAATTTGACGACCCCGGCGTAGTGGTTAGAAACCATAACTTACACGTCAAAGTCACGAGTTCAAATTTCACCCCGGGAAAGCTCACAAAAATACCAGGAAGGTGTTTAAGTGACTACGATGAGAGACAAACTTATCTGAGGCTGAAAATCTAGATAATAAAAATAAAATTACAGTATTATCTGAACTGCAAGCAAATCAGCCCTTCAATGACGGCGTTATTTTATACAAACATATTATAAATTTGTGGTCTTCAAACGACTCTGCAAGTGTAGAAAAATGCAGATCTTACTCAATGGACAAGACAGCCTGATATCTATTTATCTTCTTTTATATTGATACTAACTTTCACATTAGTAGTATTAACAGTGATTAATCTGGTCAATCTGGCCAGTGAAATTGAGAATATTTGATTAAATTAGATTTGATTTCATTAGATCCCCATTTGTCTTCTAGGCCTTAGGATTACATCCTTACCCAAAGAACAAAATCAACATCAGGTCTATCAACCTTGGATAAATAATTTAAACGAAGCTTAATCAAACATATGCAGCTTCCACAGCAGATTAATAACATTCCTTCAGTTTATACCGGCTCAATCAGCATTTATCATCATTTATATTGTATTGGACTATTTATTTAAATTTATTATTGAAAGGCAAGAACCCCAAGATTGCCAAAATGTAAATAAAATTGATATTGGTGGCACAAGCAATGCAATGATCACTCAGTGGTCAGTCAGTAAACATACCTTTATAGAAACAGACTTTTTGCTTCTCTCGTATAATTTTGTGAATGCATTATTTTAAATTGTTATACAATGTTTCAAAAATTGCTACCTAAATATACTGCTTATTCTATACCCTTGAAACTCATTATCATAATATTCACTGCTAAAACTCAGAAACAATTTAGCTACAGGAATAGTTTAGAGTAATAATGTGACGTAAAAATATATCCTCAATATTGGAAAAAACAACCTGTTCGGTAAATCTTAGTATCTCCAATCAAAGAAATGTAATAAATTTTCTTTCACCACCGGCACTTATATTCTCAACCATTATTCTCTTTTCAGTGAGCGAGAAATGGCACTATAACCATAAGCTATACTGGGCTAGGACTATAGTTAATGCTAAAGTTCCATCCATTTGAAGAGAAATGGAGCATCACTTAAACTTCTTAGACAAGATGCTCACAACGACCGTTTTTAATTAATTTTTGTTTTGCACACCAAACAATGCAGTCTGTTTAACTATTCTCTCCGACTATTCATTCCACCTTTCCTTTGATATCTACTGAAGGCTACGTGAGCTCCCCATGTCTTCTTAAGGTAGATCCCAAATCCTCCCTATCTTCAACGGTTGCAAGGACGTGGCCAGGTGCGCGATCGAGGAGTCTCTTCATGGAGATTATTGCGTGAAAAAACGTATCAGTATCTGGTTCCGTTTCATGGTGTCATGCAATATCTTCAACGAATTATTCCGCATCGTAGCTCCATCCACGAGGTGTGCAAACATCAATGCTAATGCTAATGCTAATGTTACAAAATCAGTCATTCTATCTAATATAATATAATCTAATCCAATCTAATCTAATACAAGCACAGCCAGTACGAAAAATCATCCTGGAAATAGTTGGGTTAGATGACATTCAATTATTTTTTGTCAATGACTATTCTGTTAGATGTGTTGAGATCTATAGTTTAATAACGTAATACATACATGCTCAAACTAGATATAAATGTCGGGATTCTAATCTGGCTAAGGTCGGTGTGAATTTTTCGAGGGCAACAAAATATTTGCTCACGTCTTCCTTCGACAGGGAAGTAAATCCGTTGGTCTAGGCTCATGTTAAAATGAGTGCTATATTTAGGATGGAAATGCTTTCTCCACTGGCAGAACCAGACTAATGTTGTTTAATAATCTGCTTCTCTCTGTTCACCTGGCTACGTCCTCACCACTCTTTGTAAAATTCATAATTCAAGCTGAACAACGCATAAGGTCCTAAGTAACAATGAGAGATTCTCTTCGTCGACTTTCTCTTTGGCTAATAGCTTGTCTATTAAACGATTTGCTGATGTTTTCAACGTATTGGATCCCTAACCACACTTTGTACTACCGCACTGTATGTTGGAAGTAGTTGAACATGTTTTTATACAGCCAAAGAGAGTTTCTCAATGTTACTTAGTGTAGGATCCAGGGGC
>JASCZW010020960.1:0-11433 GCA_034211315.2 Aedes japonicus
TAATATCCTCGCATATGAAGTAAATAGTAAATCTATTGTAATAACAATATGCATTTTCCATTAATCTGATTCATGAACAATAAGGTTCATGGTCGGAAATATATTCCCGAATAAAAAAATTGAATATATTGTAACCATACAATAGAATCTATAGTATGTACAAGTAATAAAATTGTTCACAAAGATTAGATGACAATAGGAGTTATTGGACTACAATAGAGTCTCATGAAAATTGAGCCATCGACAATAGAAAAAGGTGGTTGTTATGTATCATAACTATAGACAAAATCATTATTTTCCGAAAAAAATTGACTCAATTACTTTTATTTCTATTGTTTCTCAAATTGTTGAGAATCCTGGCATATGGAGTGGGGAGTTGGGACACAGCCTCAGTTTTTTTTATTACACGGTGAGTACTGAACCGGAGAGGTTAATTTGATTAATTACAGTTAATTTGATATTAGTAAGAAATCTCTGAAAAAATCATTAGGAGAAGACTGCGCTGAGAATCTGACGTGTGGATACAATTAAAAAAAATTGAATTCTATAAAAATTGCTTAAAAGATTACCTAAAGGACAATGATTTTTTCGAGGATGCCAATCTGTGTATAAATTTTCAGATACAAATTCTGGAGGTTTTTGGCTCCATATAAGAAATTCTTATTCTATTGATCATCAACAACAAGACGAAGAATCTGCACCGAAGTGTCTCGTATACAAAAAATGAAAAACGGATGCACGACATCCGGAATAGTGTGTACCACTTGTAGTGGGGTGGTAAGTGGAGGAATCGAAGAGAAAACCTATCGATTGAAGAATTAGCACCACAGCAGTCGAGCACGGTTAAAGGCGTGAGCAGCATCTTTTCAGATACATTGCATTATTGTAGACCCTCTTATATTCTTCAAATCATGAGCATCAATATTTTAACGGTGCACTCAGAATGTTTGGTGAGATTTAGTGCTGCCAAAATTAAGATATGAGTTGTAGTAACTTTTGGATTTTTGGACACTTACGGAGGAGTAAAAAAAATCTGCTCTCTTTTCAAGGTAGGTACATATACTTCTACATCAATTTAGTTTTTGTTGTTGAAAAATCTCTATCAATTCCTAGTCCACAGAGCTGCATTCGGGTACCCAAATAGAGTTCTAAAATCTTACAACTGTCATAAAACTACAGGAAGACAGAGTCAAAACAATACAGAATTATACTTATTGAATCCATCAACAAAAGGTTTTTACAAGAATTGCTTCATCTATGGATAGCTATGTTCACAAAAATATAATGTTACACATAAACTATAGAATCCATATAGTCCTTTCTTGCTTCAAGATTTATTTTTTATCCGTTCTTCCCTAAAATAGCGGGTTCATATGCCGTGAAAGTTCTGTCCGTAAATGAAGTACCATATTTGTTCAACTTGCTTGAACTTGCCTTGCTTAGCTCAAAAATCATCAGCTGCTACGTCGTTTATGCACTCCACTTCAAAAGAAGCTGCTTTCCCATTTCGTGGCGCATAAAGCATAACTTTCTTCATCGTGCAAAACAACCTCCGCCAAGCCATTATATCCGCAGCGTATACAAACTAATTTGGATCACATCCAAATTGCTCCAATAACTGAGCTAACTACCAATATAGCTCTAGACACTGCGACTGGAACTTTCAAACCGAGAGCCAGGAAGTACAAAGTTTAAGTTCGATGCTCGGATGAAATCTTGAGTAAAATGAATGCTTTAATTACATTGTTTGCCGCCGTTATACTCTCCTGAATTATGTGCGATACTTTGTGGGAGAATTATTGAAAACATTTTTTCTCCGCTCGTAAGTGAAATCAAACAGAGATGTTGTCTTAATCTCTGCGAATAAACCACCTCTGAAGAGTGGGACAAGCGTCGGGGAAAATTTGAAAGACAAAGACCTGCATACTCGGGACCGACCGGAAGAAGGATTAATGCTGTCAATTTATCCTAAGCAGCGAGTCGAGTGTTGCAGACATTTTGGCGCGTCGTCTTAAACTGGTGTGCAGTGTTGCCTCTCAGCGGGTTTGGTGGGAACACATCTGGTAGGTGGTGGGAAGCTTGGTCTTGTTCGTCCATGGTTTCTTCGGTCGATGCTGCGATGTTTGTCTGTTTGCTATGTTGTGGTGGGTAAGTGAGGCTCTAAAGAGTGTGCTTTTCGCTAGATCTTGTGTTGAGTTTGTTTGTTTTGACTGTGTACCAGCAGGGGATCGGTGTCGCGTTTCGTTTGTTGTGTGAGCGAGGCGGTGCGGGATTTTGGGTTCGAATTTGTAAAAAATTGGGGTAATTGCTGGTCGGAGCATTGATGGAAGTGGGTTAGCTTTTATGACAATACTGAGCTTACTCTAATTGCAGTCGTTTTTTTTTATTTTTCCGATCAGGTGAAGGAATCCATAAATAGACGTCATCGTTACCAATTAGGAAGCCGGAAATGTTTTTCTCGTCGCTGTTTACTTAACGACCTCAGAGAGAAACACGGTAAGGTGTATAACGCTGAACCTCTTAACAACATGTTTTGATAGAAACTCCATCATGGAATAAATAAATATTATGTTTTTATTACGTAAAGTTAAATTGTAGTGTTCTGAATCAAATTGTAATTAAATTGTAATGTTTGAAATTAGAAATATCTTCCCATCATCATTGGATCCTGAGAAATTTCTGTTAGAACCAAAGATGTGTAGAGAAGGTATCGATTGGTCCAATCATTGCCGGTAAAATTAGAAGTTCTAAACCTCTAATTGAAGATTTATTTCCATCACATGTGGTTTTTAGGAAGTGTATAACGGAGCTTTCACATCGCTAAGGCCATTCTGTGCGATTGGCGGTATTTGAGCACGATCCAGCGCCTTTGCCAGTTTATTTGGCGGATTCATTCCTGCCTTGACCTATCCCGCTTGAGGATATGTGGCAAAGGATTACAAAAACCCTACGCCATTTGCACAGCTCTACTCAATTTCACAGCCAGCCGAACGCTATCGGACCTTTCGATACTCATCTATGGCTTTAGCAGGAATTGCTGTCCACACTGGGATCCTAAGCAACACACAAGCTTAATAATGGTTGAAAATAGTTTTACATGACTAGATTTGGTTAAAAAGAAGCTTACTCAACATAAAAGCATGAATATGTGTAACTCGGGATCTTATGATGATGGGAAGATATTTCCAATGTCATTACACCATCCAACATTACAACCCAAGCAACACACAAGTGTTATAACAGTTGAAAAACATTTATATGACTAGATTTGGCTATACAGAAGCTTACTCAACATAAAATCATGAAGCTGTGTTACTTGAATTTGGTCATGTACTTTACGCAATAAAAACATAATGTGTAATGTAATATTAAGGACATACGGGATCAAGTCCCTATCACTTCGAAGATTTCTAAGCATAAACCTCAAATACTATTAGGACTTCAGGCGTGAAATTTTTAAGAATCGTTTGCTCCACTGGAATTTGAGCGTTGTTTGTTTTGTTCTGTTTGTAATTATGAGTCTAAAAAATCGTGAAGGGACATTGAACCTAACCTATAAATCATATAAATAAGGACTCCCTACAGTTTCACCTTAAGTGATTTTGCCAATTCGGCTCGGGAATAATTTGGATTTTGTTTATGCGCGTGCAAAATTTTGATAAGCTGCTCTTCTTGCTTTGACGACATTTTGACAACTGAATGGAAAATGACAAAAACAAAATAGAGTTAACATTCCATACGCATACACCTACAAAATGAGGGGTGTTCAAGTTTTCTAAATTCACGATTAAAAAGAATTACGTCATATTTGAGTCGACCTAGTTTTGACCGTTGCATCCTTTATATAGATAGACAATGTGTTCAAGATTATTGACATTCATACGAAATGCCTTGATAAAAACAGCACACGTTACCACATTGGTGTACAAACAATCTTATAACAGCTTCATTCTAGATAATTGTATAATAATAAATAGGGAATAGGCGTGATGCAGCTTTATTATCAACTGGACTTAATATTGCGCTACTAGTCGGATTATGAATAAATTGTGCAGTGGAGGTTATGGGCATAGCTCAACCCTAGTCTGTCTGTCTGTCTGTCTATCTGTCTTCAGTTTTAGGACTCCGTTGTACATTATGTTCCACAGCGTTGGGCCGAGTATGGAGCCTTGCGGAACGCCCACCGTAACCCTAATCGACTTCTGCCCCGAGTTCGTTTCGTAGACCAGAATCCGGTTTTGGAAGTAATTCTTAAGGATTCTACACAAGTAGTGGGGGACCCGCATACCATGCAGCGCTGTGGCGCTGGCACTGTTAAAAGCGTTTTTGACGTCGATCGTTACTACCGCGCAGAACCGATTGCCGCACCTCTTCTTCTTGAACGCTCTCTCTGCAACTTCAATGACCGTCCTGATTGCATCCACCGTCGATCTTCCTTTTCGGAATCCAAACTGCTTTTCAGATAAGCCGGTCGATTAAGGATAATCCTTTCCAGAAGCTTCCCCAGTGTATCCAACAGGCATATGGGCCTATACGATACTGGATTCCCCGGTGGTTTCCCTGGTTTCGGCAGCAGCACCAATTTCTGGATCTTCCACTTATCCGGAAAGTAACCATCTGCTAGGCATTTCTGCAGCACCATCCTGAACAAATCTGGAAACGCAAGTATCGCAGAGCCACGTTTGGAATGCCATCCGGACCCGGAGCTTTCTTCAGCTTCAGACCTTTCGCCACTAATGACAGCTCGTCGTTGGAGACTTGCATACCTGCAAGGGTAACTTGGTCTTCATCTTCATATGCTGTAGGCGGCCACGTCGTCGAATCATGCTGCGGGAAAAGACCCTCCACGATGATTTTCAGCTTATCCGGGTACATTTCCGCTGGCGTCACTGGACCCCTTGATCTTCGCTGTTACGACCCGATAAGCGTTGCCCCAAGGGTCAGCGTCAGCTTCCCAGCACAACTCCTTGAAGCAATTGGATTGGCTGATTTTAATCTCCCGTTTGAAGGCCGCTCTAGCTTCACGGAAGATTATCTTACGCTTCTCTCTGACCGTGTCAGACCTTGTTCTCTGTAAGCGTCTTCTAGCTCTGAGACAAGCAGCACGAAGACTAGCAAGAGTTTCGTTCAACCAGTACTTTAACCGCCGGTTGTTCTTTGGCTCCAATCTCCTTGGCATCGTCTGTCTGTCTGACCCGGAACTCGGAACTCGGAAAGTTCAGAACCGATCAGCGTGAAAATTTGTATGCAGGGGTTTTAAGAGCTGGATGTTCTGATGATTGTTTGAGACCCTTTCTCTCTCAGGAAGGGGGGGCTCTTATACAACTGAGACAAACTTTTGAGCATAACTCGAGAACTAATCAAGCAAATGCAATCAAATTTGGCAAATGAGGGGTTTTGAAGGCAATGATGGTATGGTGATTTGAGAAACCTCTCCCCTCTGGAGCTTATACTTCTATTTCTATAAACATATTTGTATTTTCTTTTGTCAGAATGTCATGTGACTACTTGGAGGATGAATCTATAGCTTGTCGAAGAGGATTTGGATTACTTAGACTGGCAGTGATTCATCGATTATTGGCGTTCCCAGTGACCCATCAATGACGTATGAGGACGGGCGATTGGTCGTTGAACATCGTAGTTCTTCGCGAACAACCCCAATTTCGATGTTAATTGAGCTGCAACTGCAGTCACAAACTCCAAACGAATTGGGTATCAACACACTCTCTAGATGTAATCCCAGTTGCCTTTTCGTTGTATCCAATAACTTCCGTCGCTGTATTGGACGAATACTGAATTGGCCTACCCATCACGAGTGTTGATGTTTTGGAAATCTTCCAAAATCCATTGTCAATTTCGAGCTGGTATATGTACTTTTTCACCCGAAGACATGTTCATTATGTTTGTTTCAGATACCGATTGCTTTGTTTTGAATTTTGGCAGCAACGTTGCCAATTTTTTTGTTGCGTAGAAAGTAAAAAAAATCACTGACAACATGATTCAACATAAGTTGGGCAGTCCGTAAGAGATGGCGTTAGTGTTTGAACATATTTTCGTTCAAACATTTACAAACGTTTTTCAAGAGAAGGTATAAAGAAATCAATTTCTGATCTCTATGCATAAAGGCCAAAACAAAAAACAACAAGTTTTATACGTTGTTTTCATTTGGAGAAATGAGCCGAGTTTCGCGCAAAGCAGTTGTTTGACTATTTTTGCGTTCAATTCCCGTTCCGATCATGAACTTTTAGAAACCAAATAGCGGCTTAGTAGGACGAAGGTACTGTGATAAGCCCACCTTTCTATTCGGATTTCTGTCCCTCACTGACTCTCCAATCTACTCTCAATACTCCCAACACCCTTTATTGTCCACTTCAATCTATATAACTATATCTATCTCTGTCACTCATAACTAGGGATGCCACATCCTCCCTTTGGCCAAAATAAACCGTTAGTCACTCCGAAGATTCACTGCTCTCGTCGCACATGTTCAGGTAACGCTTCGGTCGCTTTATGTTTCTAATGCTGCGTCTCTTGGGACTCGGCTCCTCGTTTTCTGCATTCTCTCGGATTTGTGATCGGTGTAATGCTCCAGATGCCTCATCTTCCGCCTGTGCATGGCCCTCGTCATCTCGTCGAATAAACCTCTTCAGCATTTTGATGTTACGGTCATACTCCTTATTTGTTGTCATGTCCACGATTGTAGCTCTTCCACCATGTAGCTCCTTCACTTTATGTAGCGCATTCTTATAAACCGTGTCAGCCTTATCCTTTTTCTGCTGCTCATCCGCACCATATCTCCTACCTGGATTTCACTAGGCCGAGCTCCTCGTTTCTTGTCTTCCCTGGCGTTGCGGTCAAATTTGGCGACTTGATCACGATTCCTCAGCTCTTCGTCTTGAAGACGTGCTGCATCAACTTCAATATTGGGTAGTAAGCTTCTCACTACTCTACCAAACATCAATTGTGCTGGAGGAATTTTTGTCACGTGATGTGGCCATGAGTTGTACGCGGCAACATAGTCAGGAAGAACATCTTTCCAATTCTGCTTTGTAAGCCTAGCGATGGTTGCAGCTTTATTAATACCTTGCATGTTGCGCTCTGACGAGTCCGTTTTCGGTGGGATTAAGTGGCGTAGTACGTATCAGCATAACGCCCAAACATCGTGCAACCAAGACTGCAATTCTGAGCTGTTGAACGGCGGACCAAGCCTTCAAGGTTTTAGATGCATGGTAGGTGTTAAAAATTCGACAAAGGGCAAGCTTTACCGCTTCTGTATCTGTTTTCTCCATAGGTTGCGCCACCAGAAATCTTGAATAATTATCTGTAAGCACTCAACGCCTTCCAGCCCAATACGTCCGAACATGAGGCAAAATCCATGGAAACATACTCCCATGGACTACTTGGAAGCTCTGTCAACGTAATGGGCAAAGGCCTACTATTCTTTGTCACAAGCTGACATTCAGGACAACTCTTTACGAAATCTTCTACCTCGCGATCCATGTTTGGCCACCACAACCCCTGCCTCAAAAAGTTCTTCATTGTAGACATTCCAGGATGACCACGATGAGCTACCTTTAACGCTCGACTATGCAATGCCGTAGGGAGCACTATCTTTCCTGTTTCAGGAGTATGTTTCCTGGATATACATATCGCGTTGGAATGGCTGGTACCTTACGATGCTTGCGGCCACTTGCCATCCTTGTCCAGCCACTGCATAACTGCTTGTAGTTCCTGATCTTGTAGCGTTACGTCTTGAACCTGTACTGTTGTCAACGCCAGAAGTTGCTCGTTGATGTTATTCACGTTTGCTTCAACTGAACATAGTTCATGAGGTTCTTTTCAGCTCCAAAATGCCTGTCGTCTCGCTTTCTCCTATCCTTGATGCCGCATCCGAAATATTCTCCTTGCCTGCTACATGTTCAAAATCGTAGTTGAAATGCTCCATCCGTAAGAACCATCCTTCTGCACGTGACATAATCCGTTTACCCACATCCTTACGCTGACTAGTTTTCACCATGAACATGGGTGCCTCACTATCGGAACGTAATGTAAATTTACGCCCCAGCAGGTAATATGCAAATCTCTCCATGGACCAGATGATCGCTAGTGCTTCGACGATGTAGCTGCGGGTATCGACATTCCACAGCGGTCAAGCTTTTCGACGCACACGCTATTATGCGTCGTTCTCCGGCAACCGAATCTTCTTGAGTCAAGACAGCGCCAAGCCCTCATAGAGATGCATCCGTATAAAGAATCGTTCGGTCACCTTCTTTGAAATATCCTCGCTTCACCAAATCATGTTCAGCTGCAATTTTCAGGCCTTCAAACGCATTCTGCTGCAGCTCACTCCATTCAAACTTTGTATCCCGATTTAGCAGATCTCGCAGAGGCTTGGTCATATGGGAGAAGTTCTTGATGAAAGGACTGATGAAAGTAAGCATGCCCAGAAAACTCCGAACCTCAGATGCGTCCTTTGGTCTCTCAAAACGCATAATATCTGAAATTTTCCCCTGCGTGGGCAGTATTCCACTTCCATCCAGGCTGAATCCAACGAACTCTACTTTCGTCTGGTTATACGAAGATTTTTGCTCGTTTATCGTTAAATTGTGCCTTCTTAGCACACTTTTTACTTCGTTGACGATCTTCTGGAGCTCTTCCAAAGAAGGCGCGAACAGTAGAACATCATCGAGATAAACAATGATGCCCTTGCAGTTAATTAGTATTCTCTCCATAATTCGCTGAAACAACTCCTGGAGCACACGAGAGTCCGAACGGTAATCGTCTAAATCGCATCAACCCGTTCGCGGTCATAAAAGTGGTAACATGACGAACATCTTCGTGCAATTCTACATGAAAATATGCATCTTTCAAGTCTAGTTTTGAGAACACCAGCGAACCATTGTTGTTCGGAATATCGGTCCATATTTTCTCCAACGATGGCATGGGGTACGGCTCTACGGATTATAGCCTTGTTGACTGCCCGGTAGTCGATGACAATCCTGAAATCTTTAGTGCCTTTCGGTACCAGTACCATAGGTGACACGAACGTGATGGTGTCGCCTTCCTTATCGGCCCTTTCAATTATCCCTTTTGTTCCATTTCAGCAAGCTCTCCCGTTGATAGCATCTTCGAATGCTTTTGGGACATTGTAGCGAATTATCTGCTTAGGTATTACAGAATCGTCTACCCTGAAACGCACTCCTCCTATAGGCAACTTTGGGAACTCCTTACAGCCAAGGGTAGGTACCGGATAATTGATACAGTGAATGTACTCGTTTTGTTGGCTTGGGTGGCCTAAACAAATCAAATTCAACTTGTTGGACGTTGGGTATCCAAGTAGCAATATTTTTTTTCCCTGTACCACGAAGAATTTCGCCATCACTCTGTGCTGGCCATGACCTTCGACCGATATGTACGCATTAAACGAACACACAACATCCAACGGCCGTTGATTAGCATATCCTTTCAACACTTCTTCCGGATGAACGGTCAAATCCTGGACGATTGTGTGACATTTCTGTCTTATCATGTACCACCCTTGAGTCGTTATGGTATTTACCGTGGCCCCGGAGTCTATGAGGAACGTGATACTCTCGGAACCAAGTACGCAATGCACAAGCCGGGGATCAACATCGCTATCGTAGTCGAAGTACGAAGGATTGCGACACCCAGTGACCATCTACAATATTCAAAAATAAAAAATAAATATATATGCTACTAAGTAATTCACTTCAATTTTATTTATATTCCTTTTGCAAAAGAGCACTTCACGCTTAAAAAAATGAATTAATACTAAAGAGAATCAATGGCTACCTGATTAATTTTTCCGGCCTACCTTGTGATGTCCCGCGGATCCTCTGTTTCCGGGCTTGGCGGCGATGAACGGCAAAATTCGGCGTAATGACCAATCTTTTTGCATTTAAAGCATTTAATCCGAAACGCCCGGCACTGTCCTAGCTCATGTCGGCGGCCGCAGTTTCAGCAGTGTGCGTCATTGCGATACCTGTTCCCAAAACTTCCACGGCGACTTCCATGGTATCCTCGGTCGATTCTGTCTGCAGCTGAACGATACGGTGCATACCGGTTTTTGTTGATTGGCTTCTTCGAGTGCACAGCGTTGACCGGCTTCCATTCCGAATCCTGCGACACATCCTTTGAGACTTCAACGCCGTTATGCTGCCCTGACGGTCCAGCAGCTGATTCTTCTGCTTCCTTTCTGATGAAGTCGAGGTGCTTGCCATGGCTGATGAGCTTCTGGACGTTGTTTTCAAACATATCGGACATTTCGTACAGCTTCCCGGCGATTTCTGGAACGGATCGTCTCAACAATGCCTGTACAAGTTTCTCTTTGCGTTGGTCCTCCGTGAAATCGCAAATCTGGGATTGAGACTCCAAACGCAAAACCCAGTCTGTAAACGCTTCATCCGATTTCATTCTCAACTCTCGAAACTTGATACGCTTTTTGGTGTTGTCGCACATCTCGTTGAAGTATTTGTCCACAGCTGTTATGATTAATTTGTACGCGTCTTCCGTTCCATCTGCCTCCGAGTTCAAAAATCGCTTTTCTTGCATCTCAATAATGCTAAGAAGGTAACTGCCGGCAAAAATTTTTAGTCCCATTAGCCGAGTGACTGCATCCACCGGAGATTTACATGACACAATCCGTTCGGATTGGTCCCGGAACCGAAACCACCCAAGTAACATTTTTAATTAGATAAACGCTTCATAGGCAATACGTATACAAGTTTGAACTGAGTAATGGTTAAGTAGTGGTTGCACAAGCGCCTAGCCAATATTTTCACAAGCAAATCTGGCGAATCTACCCAGCTTCATGAAAATGAAAAAACTGTCAAGCAGAATATGTAATCGGTTTATAGTTCTAGGAAGCTTTTATCCAAAAATTATACAATTTATTACGTAACTGTTCTCAAAGACAGTACTTTTGAAACGCATATACAGCATATTTATTTGTTCATCGCGATTTATATTTTTAGAACTGTGGCAAACAGCTTTTTATTGCTGGTCTTAACACGTTTATATAAACGCTTAAACATAGTCACTATACAGCAATCGAAAAAATATGCATGTCAAACACTTTTTACAATACTCGTGGACGGTATTACGGCAATGGTGCTGTTTTATCGTTGTAATGCGTAATTAACATTAAACTAAATTAACTTTGTGTTATTATGTTTATATAAAGTATATATTTATATATCACTTACCAGATTCGAACTCTGCACCTTCACCATAAGAACGGTGACTGTATCCTCAGATCCATATCAGCTGTGAGGAATTCCAGTACCCGTATTCAAAGTGTTCAAACCATATTTTAGTTCTAATAATGCTGAACAACAATAATTGCTGAAGCTCTTTACGAACAGGTTCATACTGTTTTGAAAATCAGCAATACGCAACTGTTCAAAGATATGC
>JASCZW010020961.1:0-11434 GCA_034211315.2 Aedes japonicus
CCTGCTACACTGAAAATATATTTTCGTAAATTAACTTTCACTCGTTTCGCACACATGTATTTTGTACACAGAAAAAAATCAGTGGGGTTGTGTACAAGACACGACCGGTTGACGTAGACTACGTTAAACCAAGTGATGCATTATAATGTCAGGGACATTCTGTGTGGCTATTATTAGCGTTAAAAGGGTTTCAATTATTCGTGCCGGTCGCTTACCCTTACCGATAGAAGCAGTTTGTCATAATATGACGTGCGTGGCTCTTATGGGACCTTAGACCAGCGTTTTGAAGCCAGTATGTAAGAAAATTCTATTGTACGCTCTTGAGATATTATTTGTTGGCCCTGAAAAGGGCCGTTTGGTTTTATGAAGTCAGTATGTGGGAAAATTCTCTTGTACACTCTTTATAACTCTTTGGTGGCCCTGAAATACAAACATATATTTTGACTGATACCTTGTCTCCTTTTTAACATTCACCATTTAAATACCATACCATTCGGATCATTTGTATACAATCTGAGTTGTAGTATGCTTTTACATAATTCAACTTGAAAGAATCAAAGATTTGCAATTTATGCAATTTTAGCAATTCTAGATTTCAAGGGTAATAATAAACATTGAAATACTCTAGAATTCAAATTACTGTAAAACTCGTTATTAGAAAATACCCGACAGGTTAAGTGATTGTTATGAAAACACTATAATCAATTGCAACATTTTCAGATGTGTAAGCGTCTCTAAAAATGTTCAAAGTTCAGGAAGTTTTATCAAACAGAAAGTAACAAAAATTATCTTGCAGTTGTTGTAAGGTTATATATAAGTATATAGGGTACATGTCCCTTGGCTCTGTCGATTATGTAGCGCACGATTACAATTTTAACTATAACTCATACAATAATTTAGCTTGAAACGATATTCAACTAGTTATACCTTTGCTAAGACATGCTTAAGAAGGCGTTTGCTGTACTGGACCATGAAAAGTCACCAACTTACATTATTGAGCCGAAAACTTTCGATGGATATGGATATCATTAAGGATTCTTGTTCGGACGAATTTCAGTAAAGTTTGTTTATTTCATCGCTCCGGGCATTTATTTATATTATCGCTCCGGGCATTCGGCTATATTCGGTATACTATACGGAATATAAAGCTACTTTATAACATCTCAATGACTTTCTTATGTGATCAATCGGCCATACCATTTCAAAACATTAAAATTCCCACTATATTCATTTAGTTATATAGGTGTTGGTATGAATAAGCCCTTCGAAAAATACACAACCGCTCACTCTTACTTTTCCATTGAAAACTTTTATATTCCACATTTTACTATGTGATGAATACATTAGGCTAAAGTTGGGAATATAAGGTTAAATGCGTACCTAAAATATAGTCTATGGTTTTCTTGTGAAATTATTATTAATGTTTCTATGTGAATGTCAGGTAAATTAGTGAATCCATTATGGCTAAAACGTTAAGGAAATCGAAATATGTATAAATATATTAGATCTCGCAGAAGAAAGAGAGTGAGTTTAATAAAATATCATTATTCTTTGCAGTGGGTATGGGAGAAAAGGTTGGTTAATATATGATAAATTCTTATAAATATAAAATAAACACCTGAGAAAATAATCACGCATTAAAACATGTTCAGCGCTTTAGTTGTATCGATATCATTTGAAGGATCATATGATGTATGAGCACGCGGCGCATGTCATCACCAGAATACAATTAATACTATGTTAAAATTTATTAAGACAGGGAGCGATAACATAGAGAGATATTCAATTGCTCTGATGACATGCTCTTTGTTAAATTGATTTAAGGTGAATCGCTGCTCCATGTATTCTTTCCTATCTTTTATCTCGCTCTCGCAAACTCACCTTGCTATTTCAAATTGATAAATCTCGATTGTTAGTGAATGAACATCGAATCGAACTCTATCAAAATCCTCACAGCAAGTAAGCATACAAACTGATGTGATTAAATTTTCAATATCTAGTACCGACTCTGATTTATATCAATTTTAAATGTTGGTGGCATCGGTGCATGGTCGTTTCGGAGGATTTCCCGTATGTTCGCTCTTTATGCACTTCCTGAATCTGCGCAAGTGTTCTGGATCAAATCGGTTAGGCATTCTCACTTTCACTATGTTTCTCAATAAGTTTTTCTTCCTAGAGGTAGGACTCTATCCAACGCGAATCATTAACACAACAGAACAACTGTTTATAACACTACTAATTGGAATTTACAGAGAATGTTGGTTCGGAATATCATGTTCGACATCGAAAATGGTGTCCGTTATAGGGAATTTGTGTGGTTTAAGTTATGCGACGAAGGGAAAACAAGTTTTGCTAATACCACTGGCTGCCAATCGACAATTTGAAACGAAAATCCCAATCAAACAAACTCTCAAGCTGAGAATTTTAAATTGACAGTAGCAAAGATGGATTTGTATCTGGTAGCATTTATTGATTCATCGCGGGTTGCGCCAACCAGCCAAAATTTTCCCGACAGCTCGCCCTCCATGCAGGCGTTTTTGCAGTTGCGGCGAACGAATTGGCACCATAATAGGCGCACAAACCAAACGAAATAAAAGTTTAATTCTTTTATAACCAACTCTTTTGATTAAATTGGTTGTCCTCAAAAGGACAGATTATCAATTAATGGATAGCGCCAACCAGCTGGGTGAAATTTTTACCGACAGCACCGAACTTAATTTAAGATTAGTTCATTCTTGAATAAGCAACTTTTTTATTTGAATTTATTGTCCTCAAAAGGACAGATTATTTCCACCTACTGCTTACTGCTGCTCGCCCCCAAGGACGCGACGCTTTCCCCCAAACAGCAGCGTTTTCGAAGTCGCGGCGAAACAATCGCCACGATGAGGTAAGATGGCGGCTTGCACAAAACCGACGCGATTGTGCGCCCCCTCATAATCCGCCATTTTGCCTCATTGCGATGATCGCTGTTTGGGAGAGCCTTGCTACTTACCACCAGCTGCCTCTGCACCAGCTCCGCTGCCGTACAAATGAAGGCTCCACCAAACTGCAGCATTTTTTTGCCACCGCGGCAGCGAAATCGCGGTGGCAAAAAAATGCTGTAGTTTGGTGGAGCCTTGAAGCAGCTCCCAGCGACCAGCTCCGCACAGCTTCTATGCTGCCAAACGACTGAGGCAAAATTTTTCCTAAGTGTGACTTCTATGCCGTTCTCAGCTGCGCGCGAGACGTACATGGAAAGTCGAATTACATGATTGGTTAAAGTCCCTCTCTAACACAAAGAAGAAGAAGATGATGCAAGACGTTCTTTGCTTCGATTTGAAATCTGTGATAGGAAATTTGGTAAATTTACTCTGCAAAATGACATTATAAGACATCACCTTATATTTGCGTTATTCTCAATAGTTTACTATTGATTGAGAAAATTGTTTGACAATTGAATTGGAGCGCGGTAAAATTTCCGACCGATTGAAGAAGAAATCATGTAAATCTATCGTGGATTATTTGAGTTATTCGCGTACAAAACGTACGGTTTTTCGTGACGGTCGCAAAATTTTAGATTTTAATTTGACACCCTACCCTTGCCGTAAGACGTAGTCTACGTCAAAATGTCTCGTATACTGTATGAAACATTAATATTGCTTTTTGCAGATGCGCGTGTGGCATTAATTACGAATGTAGCTTTATAAATAGTACAAATCAGTGTCGTTACAGAAAAGAACGAAAGATTCGTAAGTCCTACCTTCGATTTCGTAATATAAACTAAAATTAATTTTCAGTGTAGATTCGACATAAAGCCGGACGTACGTTTCCACCATCGTCTCAAAATTGAGTCAATATCTTCGGTGACGCCAAAAACTTGGGCGGTCTTCCTGCACATTGTTCTACTGGGTTCTATTTTCGCTCTTCGAACCGTACCTTCCAGAACAATTTTAAGCTCGAAATCCTTTTGGAGAGACGAAAGGACTCAAAAATGTCCTACAAACTCGAATGACGCACATCACACGATTCATCATTGGCTTAGGCAACCATTTCAGTTTATCTGAAAATCTATACCCGTACATAATCTGCCATAGTTGCTATAGTGATCAATTGTGTCGAATGCTGGTTTTAAATCACCGAATCATCTCTTTATTCTCCAGAGGACAGAGTTTTGCATGTTTCGTTCCTCTCAGTAACACTGCACATTCATTAACCGACCCTTCACTAACTGCAAGCATTCGGCGTCTAACTGGTCACGGTGCTTTGAGGCGGAGATCATGAAAAGTGACTACTAAACTATTATACAGCTTGATAACTGCTCATTGGTCTTCCATAAATCTAAGAGTGATCTGCATACTACATACTGTTTAGAATACGAATGAGAACTTTTTGGAGTCGGATAATTTTTTTTATTAGTGACACTTTACTCCAGAAGGGTGCACTCGTGTCTTACGAAACTTTTTATTTCGTTAATCTATTGCATTTATAATATTTCCAGTAATGATTTCCTTACTCCACTGAATTTCGCCCTTCTCAACTCTTATTTTACACTGCTTCTCTACTTCATCTTATATTGCTCCGTTGGTTTGCGTCAATTTTTCCTGCTTCTTGCGATTATTCTATCTTTTTTCTTATCGCTGTTATTTTATCTTTCTTTGTTGATTTTCTCCTTCCACTTTTCTTCTTCTGCTAATCGTCTTCCAATGTTTCCTTCTTTTTCTCTACGTCTTCAACTTCTTTTGCTTCTGCTCTTCTGATTCTCTTTTTTAACTTCTATTCGCCCACTTCGTCCAGTTCGCTTTTCTTCTACTTCGATTATTAGTTTCAGTTATTAGTTTTTTTTGTGTTACGTTTCTCTCATTCACGTTCTTCTATTTCACTTTTTTATTTTGCTTCTTTCTAATGCGTTGCTTCTTCCGTTATGTCTCCTTCAATTCCCTGATTATGCTTTTTCACTTCTTTTAGCTTCTTAAACAGCAAGAAACTTCCACGGGAATGTTTTTTGAACATTATTGAACTGGAAAGTCAGTTTCATCAAGGAATGTCTAGTCACTGGCGTGCAGATTTTTTCCTAGAGGTTGCTTAACATGTTTGGAACTTCTTATTCTTCTTCTTCTTCTTCATTGCTAGATAGGCCCTACAGGGCTTTGCCTATTGCTCAAACTAGTGTTCTTCCTAGAACGGGGGGCAGGCACAAATCCGTTTAACTGTATCTGGAATCAAACCCTCAAATTCCGGTTTTTTTTTTTGACGCGAAGGAAAATCTGCAACCAGACTCATGAAGAACTCGGGATGTGGGGATGAGGGATGCCATACCCTCGACCCACTAAAAACTCTCCCGTGCTCCCGTGCCTCGGACCCTCTTCAGACTACCTCTGGGTATTACTTCGGGGATGACCTGTTGTGCTTTAAGCACACACTGTGTGTAACTACTTAAGACTTTAGTAGTTAGTTAGTCCCTTTTGACCTGTCGCTGGTCTTGAGCCATCCATTTTTATGATCTAGGACGGGAGGTCAGATGTCCAGGTCTTGACATATCACCTGGACAAGATTAACTACAGTTTCTCGCACCATCAAAGCGAGGACATAAAAAGAACACATGTTCTGCGCGGGACTCAGCGTGCCCGTTCTTCCGCAGATACATTGCAAAGTACCATGGCTTGACAGGATCAGTTTCAAATCGAAGTTAATTTCCCTAAGTCGCCGACCGACTCATCCGGATAGCTCCAGAAACAGTCGGTGGGTTCACCGACCCTTTGTGGAATTGTTCCTTTCGCGCTATCATTTGACCATGGTCTTTCGTATGCCTCTTATGCCAAGTTGGTCGAAGCAATCTACGGCTAACAAATTTAAATTTTACCGAAACTCAGCTAACAAACAAACATTAAACAGGAATATCAACAAAGTAACTGCTGTGATGATCGGCTGTTGGACATTTTGCCGAGGTAAATTGAGTGTTTAAAAAGTACCACGAGAGCTTTATTTGTATATTATGGAATATGAAAGTTGGTTTTATGCAGTAATACCAAACTTCTGGTTACCTGGGTACTATCTAAATTAGAGCCGATAAATCTCACGGCCATCATACAAATACAATAATGAAAAAAAAAACTGGCAATCTTACAATCACGAAAAGAAACGAACTACAGGGTGTCCCAGTAAATTTAAGCAGGAGTTTAAAATTACAATACAAGCTCGGTTGTTGGGCAATGTTTTGTCACTTCTATGTTCTCTACAATATTTTTCTACAGTCCAACAAAACAATTCTAAGTTCTATATAATCGTAAGCCAAGGAGCACACTTTTGATCTAACGCTGCTCATTAGCTTGAGCATAGACTGCTTGTCAACGATTTTGGAAGTTTTTATCCAGACTCTTTCAAAAGTTGTAAGGGCCTGTTCTTAAACCAATTAGACTAATTTTTGAAAATCTCAGGCACCCAAGACCCCTCCCCCTCGTGGACTTAAATTGTGTATGGATCGTAGACTTTGATAAAACACCCCATCAATTCACTTTTGCTAGATATGATCACCGTTTACCTTGGCTATGACCTTGAGACGGTTGAAAAACTTATCACAAGCTGCCCGAATGTTACTTGCCGGTATTTTGGCCCACTCATAACACAAATGGGCAATGGCTTTCTTCAGCGTCTCAAGGCTGGTGTATTTTTTACTTCCATTGGATTCGCATTTGATAAATTCGAGAGCCATGGTGTGGTCGTAATGAAGTTCGGAACGTTGATTTTGACCCATTCTTGGTTCGCTCGCGCTTTGTGGGACGGTGACAAGTCTTCGTCAAAAAAAAACACGATTTTAGGAATATGACCGTTTTCGACCAAGCGAACCAACTCCATCGTTCTCTCAAATCTAACTTGTTGCTACTTCGGTGTGAGATCATGGAGATCATGAGCCTTATAAATCTTGTAAGGCTAGATCTTGAGCCTATTTTATCATATGCGTCGAACTCTGCGGTCGGATATATTCAGTTCATTTGCCATTTGATTGATTGTAGATTTCGCTCAAGTCACTTCTTCCAGTATTATTCTAAAGAGTTGAGGTATGATAAACAAAAACTTTGTTCACATCAAGGTGTGAGCTCAAACACGATAATCGATATTTGAGATTTTCCAGCTAAATATATGTTAAGCAATAACACTATTAAGTTTGAATTCCATCGCTGATCACTTCTTGCTCGCTCTGCGTTCACTTTTGACAAAATGCTTTTGTACGCTAGCAAACAACACTTCCAACTGTCATTCAGCCAATTTATAGACAGCTGATGCGATCGGTTTGAAGTAGGTTAAACTTCGAGTGCCGGACCTTGTAATCAAATTTCACGTAGGTATCACCATCCATCGAAACGGAAGTGCCCTTTTTTTAGGCGATAACTTGTTCGATTTTTCGGTACAGGTTATGTTTCACATAGATAAAAATAAGCATTGAATTTTGTGCGTCATCTAATGCACATAAAGGGAATGCTAGATTTAGCAGAAAACAATGGGATATTCATGTAAATTTAAGCCATATAACGCCTGAATCTAGTCTGTTGTATTAAAGATTGCGAACAATGTTGCCATACGCACATGCAAGATTGTAAAAAAATTCGTTGTTTACACTTCGTTAGGCTTGAAATTAAACGAGGGGGAATTTCACGCGCCTGTTAAAATTCATTATTTTTGTCGATGTAGTTTACATCGGGATTTTATTTTGACTCCTATTCGAATTGTGAACTGCTCCGATGCTCACACTTTCCATTTTCGTCAACTGAAAGAAAGAAATGTTGGAAATCCGTGGAAATGGGTGGAATTTTAATGAAAATTAAAGGCACCAGTAGTTCACACTCACGAGTTAGAGATTGAAATGTAAACAATAATGCACAGAATGGTCTAGAAACAACAGTGGCGTTTAAAAAGTGTGCTTAGACTTTCTGGGACACCCTGTCATTTTCTAACCGTCATGCAGTCGTGAGTATTATTTTTTTATTTTTGAGGTTTTTTTTATATCTTACTAATCTACTAGCAACTAGCTAAGAAATACTATGTAATCGATAAAGTCAATAAAATCAATAAAAATGCTTGTAATTACGATGACCAAAATACTGCAATAAATATCATGACGAAAAACTCCAACTACACGTTTAGACCTATTACCGTAAAACCGTTATGAGATTTTTTATTGCCCTAATCTACAACTTAACATTTATAACAGTTAAATAATTAATTCTTTTTTTCCTGCAACAACAGGTTCTGGATCGGTACATGGGTGACAATCATCCTGGTCATCTTGGTAGCGGTCGATGCCAGTGCATTGGTGTGCTACATCACGAGATTCACCGAAGAGAACTTTGCTTGCCTTATTGCGTTTATCTTCATCTACAAAGCGGTGGAGAACGTTCTGCACATCGGAACGGACTATCCGTTGAATACGGCTGGTTCCAACTATGACTGTACTTGTTTACCGCCGGAAGGAGAAGACCATCCCGGACATCATGCCACGAATGGGCGCAGTATAGTAAGGAAACCCGTATAGGTAAGTATTATAAATTATTCCCTTCACAGAAGCATGAAATCGAATAACTTCATTTCAAAACAGTTAGCTAAATGGTACCACTGGTACCGATTGCTCGAAGCCCGAGTGCACATCTCCGATGTCTTCCTGATGTCAATCATCCTATTCATCGGAACGTATATAATATCGGTCATACTGAAGGACTTCAAGAACGCTTTGTTCTTCCTGTCCAATATCCGACAAGTGGTTAGCGATTTCGCGGTCATTATTGCGACTTTTCGATGACTATACTGACCATACAACCAACGCACCGACCCGAAACTGGAAGTTCCTGAGAGTTCAAGCCAACCATTCCGGATCGCGGTTGGTTTGTTCAACCATTCCACGAGAAGAACCCCATCTGGTCTCCAGTGATCGCTGTATTACCCGCCCTGCTGGCACCATTCTGATCTTCATGGATCAACAAATAACGGCTGTGATAATCAACAGGAAAGAACATAAGCTAAAGAAGGGCTGCGGCTATCATCTGGATCTGTTCGTACCAGCTCTGCTGATACAGAGATCTGTTCAATCATGGGACTACCATGGTAGGTTAACTACCCCTTGAGGAATTGCAACAGCATACTAATTTCTTCATGCTTTCAGGTTTGTCGCTGCTACCGTACTCAGTATTAATCATGTCAATTCACTCAAACAAGAATCCGAAACGGCGGTTCCTGGCGAGAAGCCCCAGTTCCTTGGAGTTCGTGAACAACGAGTAACCCACATATTGATCTTCCTGACGATCGGTTGTTCCGTACTGTTGACACCGCTTCTGTCCCACATTCCAATGCCAGTGCTATACGGCGTCTTCTTATATATGGAGCGGCATCACTGAAGGGTCTGCAGTTCTTCGATCGCCTAATGATCATGCTGATGCCAATCAAGTATCAGCCGGACTACATGTTCTTGCGACAGGTTGATTATCTATACCAAACACAGCATTCAAATGTAACTGTGTATTAAAACGTCATATCTTTAAACATCTTTCCACAGGTTCCCATCCGTCGAGTCCATTTATTTACGATTATTCAGCTGGCCTGTTTGGTCATGTTGTGGGTGATCAAGTCATTTTCCTCCACCTCAATCCTCCTCCCGCTGATGTTGGTCGTCATGATCGGTATTCGAAAGTCATTGACCTCCCATTCACCCGCCGGAGCTGAAAATCTCTAGACGACGTCATGCCAGAGATGACGAAACGAGCCACGAAGATGATCTTCGGCAGCTGGAGGATGGCGAGGTGGACCTCTATCGACGATTTATTGCTTGTTGTATGGGCGACAAATCATCGTCCTCCGTTACCGCAATTAATGTTACAAAAGTTGCAGAAACTAAGCAGAACAATAGCACCATGCCCCACACTCCAAAATCAACACCACCGCTGGATAATATAAGCAACTCGCATTACTACCAATCACGCCACTCCCAACCACGTCAATATCATCCATGCACACAATAGCTAAAACTCTACCGTTCTTCACAAAAATCCTAGCTAGACTTGCCGAACGGACTCTATTCTATTAATCCCGGAGCCTCAATACGTGACCCTCTCCCATGCTGAATTTGGAACCCGGCATAAGTTTGAAGATATCTACAACACACTTAAATTGTGTAGGCACAAGTGAAATCAAAAGACTAAAATTGGAAATAGAACAAATAACCCTTTTAAATCAAGTAGGAACAGAAAATTACAGCTGTCTTCTGTGGTGGTATACCACTGTACTCTGGTCTTAATGTCATCAACCAATGTCATGAACCAATCTTAATCTTCTGCATTGTATTGTAGTGAAATGCGATGCTTTCGTTGTGTTTTCATTTTGTTCGCTGTGTAGATTCTATTGAAGATAATCATCGCACGAAAGTTTCTACAGCTAGTAATAGCTACTAAAACATCACGCAATTTACTCACTTGCTTCCATAATCACAGCTTATATTTTTTGCACCAGCCACGTCCTGTAATGAGAACCATTGGCTTTCGTGATACAGTGACAAAGTTCGGATTTTGTTTTTTCTTTATTTTCCTAGTTATTATTTACAGGCTCTGTATCGTATTGTGGCATAAATTGACTCAATAATAAATTAGCGAACACCCTTTAGTCATGTCGGATCTGCTTTCGTTTGTTTTCTTGTTTTCTTTATTCTGCTACTGTCAACTTATATCCGAAAAGCAACTTTTCCTTTGTAAGACACAAACCGTTGCTCTTAACATGCCTACTTTCCTTACTTCATTTGCAGGCTCGACAGTTGCGATTGCCAATTGTATCAACAATCAGTATTTTCTAAGTTTGTTCAGAGTTTAAAGATACGTTACGTAAGAATTATCTCATAACTGTCCTTTAGCGTAATCGTTCTTGAAATCAACTTTATTTTTATAAATCAGTTGAATTTCAATACTGAAAATACGGTTTCTGGCCCGATTATTGGTCTTTAAAACACAACCAACTTCGCCAAACGGATTTTAATAACCAAAAATGATTTTTTTCTCATACAGATGGATTTCAATTTCATTTACCTTTCCATGAGTATAGAAGTATACACACTTAGATTTGTTTACAGAAATCTGTAAAATTTTACCAAATTCTCAACAGCTGAACGTTCGGTAATCCGATTTAACGGATATCGGCTAAATTTGGCAGTTATCTTTTAAAAAAACTTACCGGATTTCGTTAGAAATTTCACCGAAATCTCTTTGACAATCGGATTACCGAACGTTCAGCTGTTGAGAATTCTGTAATGATGTCAGCAGATATCTAGTAAAAATTCTGAGTGTGTATGGAATCTGTACAGTAACAAATTATTCAGATTTTGTAGAATTCTTCAGCACCCTCACTATTGCCGTACCGGCCCACTCTCATTTGGCCGAAACATTTGGTCATACCGTAAATCAGCCCGTACGAAAGTTATGGCTGG
>JASCZW010020962.1:0-11434 GCA_034211315.2 Aedes japonicus
CCTGACGGAACGTCACCCAATTCCTACTGAAGCAGTTCAGACAATAATCATGCGTTATTGGCAACAAAAACAAGAGACAGAAGAGAAGAAAAAAAATAGAAAAGAGACAATAACAAAGTCATTATTAATGTGAGTTGATGAAAAGAATTCTAATAGACACTTTCGCCTACCACCAAGAGTAGCAATAAAACAGGAAAGAAAAGTTAGTAATAATACATAACTACAATATGACTAATCTACGCAGATGAACGTTGGTTTCGGGGTCTTGTTAGTGCTAGAATTGTTAGTATAGACCCGTACTTAAGCCCTGGCGGTCCCTCTAACAGTAGTGAATGGCAGCTGTAGTTAAATCATGCGCAACTGTTTCTATAGCTATGTTAAAGGTATGATAAATCAAGATTCGAAAAAATAAATAACTTAAATAATAGAAATATCTCAGCTATAATTACTAGTATTAATCAGAAGATTGATTATATCGACACTTGACGAATCATCGTCAAACCCTTCATCCTTGGCCAGGGGAAGATACCTGACATGTAAATTTTATACAAAAATAGTTATTCAACAAATTAAATAATAAGAAATAAAAATAAATAATATGTATAAAATTAATAATTATGAAATATATAAAATAATAAGAAAACAAAAATAAGAATAAAACATCATACCTACAATTTTTTTTTTGATTACTTTTTCTAAAAAAATAAAACTTAAAACACTCTTTTAAATTATCACTAGAAACGCGAGCAATTCCGTTAAATTCTACTCGACACTGAAGAAGACTGTAAGTCGCAGACGAAAAAGGCTTATATGTGAAAAGATAAGCATAGTGGATAAGTAGTGGAATTTAACGGAATTCACTCGCGTTTGCTTGTGATAGTTTTAAAAAGCGTTCCAGTTTTTTTTTTAGAAAAAGTGATCAAGTGAAGTGTAAATTTAAATTTTCGTTCTACTAATACGCTCGTAAAGGTGTTTTTTTTTTAAAAAGTGTTTAAAAAAACAAAAAAGCAAGGATACGCGATTGGTCAAGGAGGTGTGTTATGGATAGTGATGCATTCATGTTCGCTGTTTAACATTGCTTTGGAAGGTATTCATGAGATACGCCCAAGTGTTTGGCTTCTCCGATATGATTGATGTCTCAAGGCGCAACTTTGAGACGATGGCGGAAGAACGGTCATCAGACTCAAGTCCTCTGCATGCATCCAAATCTCGAACCAGATATTCCATGAAGTAGAGTTACGCAAGGACCAAGATGAATAGAACACGTGGAAAGGTTCACGTTCTCAACATGACAAAGTCCAACATGGCATAACATTTATATTCTGGGACGTTCTTTTTATACGACGGGAGAAAAAAATAAAATTTAAAACTTAATGAATCTAACCTGTAAACGTTCAGGTGGGGTAAACGCGACACAATGGATTCCTAAATGGCAATTAAGTCTACTAATGTATGTTTTAATGTATGTTCCAATGGAAGTACAAGTATTTTTCTATATTTGCCAATGCTCCAGGTATGCGCACAATTTTTTATTGCAAATTAGATTACACGCTATTTCTAAAACACCCAAAATTGAGTGCAATTGACACAAATTCGTCGGAAGTATGGCTACTCAAAAGTGAGTAGAGATAGTTCATAGTGGTAAGATGACAAGCAGTCAACATCGGTTTGAATCCGATCAATGTTCACTAATTGTCATCGTGTTACTCCTAACCACCTTTACTCACTTTTGGGTAGCCATACTTTCGACGAATTTGAGTGAACCGTACTCAAATTTGGGTTGTTTAGAAATTGCGTGCAAGCAATGGATCAGATGGATTTTTGCGGCGCGTTTACAACAGAAGACGTCCAAGCCATAGTCTGATTGTAAGGGAACGTCCATTAATTACGTCACGCAAAGATAGACTTTTTATTAACCCCCCCCCCCCCTGTCACGTTTTTTGTATGGACCTTTAATTTTTTTGTATGGATCGTCACGTTTTCTCAAAACCCCCCTCCCCCCTACTGCGTGACGTAATTAATGGACCTTCCCTAAGTAAGAAAGTTATAAAAATATCATGATTCATTGAAGTGGTATGAAGTTCAACGCATCTTTCAGTATATGTTTACAGTACGCCACAGAAATAAAAAAAAAAATGGGTATTAGCGTTATGTAGCGCCGTGAAACCTAGCGTTTGATACTTTCTCGATTATCATCATTACTTGTTGAAACGGATAGTAAGCACATTCATTGACCAGACGTTCTGAAACATAGAAAGGTAAAAATGCTTTATGATGTGTAGCTTCTTTGATTCTTTCTAAATCCTAACCGACAGATTAATGTACCCAGATAACTGCTATCGTTTCGCACATTTCATGCTCCATCAAGAATGAAATAAGTAGTCTATAGTACAAGGGTGATGCTAAACACAGCGTAACCGATCATCTGATTTCGAAGCTATATCGACCGGTATGCTGAGGCTAATAACTGACAACCAGGTGGCGAAACAGCTCCTATGTGGCACGCTTAAATGCTCAGTTATTAATATTTTATTGATTTTACATCATTTCCATATGCCTGATGCTGATGTTATCACTCTCACTAGGATCGGAGTCAGGGTTGCCATAAAATTATCAGAATGTAGGCTGACCTTTTTTTTTCAATCACATAACAAGACACAAAAAAAACAATTTATCATAATTCATACCGATTTTTAATCACAGACTTCCACCATCGTCACATCGTCACGTTCTAAATTTGCAACTTGTGATGACGGCTGAGAATGGGGCTGAATAACACATTTGGCAACTCTTGGTGTATTACACATCAGGATTTGTTTGTGTACCAAACGACGAGGGCATGACTCTGACACTGTTTTATCAGGAAATGAACCTATATTCATATAGTACTATCGATGTACAATACAACATGATACCTGTTGATTTTGCATCAACGGCGGAATGCTAACCGAGTTAAGACGAAGATTACATGTGGACATAATTTCCTTGCAGAAACGTTGCAAGGATAAAAAAGGATATCATCACGCGATGGTGTTTCAAGGTTTACAGATTCAAAACACCCTACGTGATAGGATGCTATCGTGGGTATTTATATTTTAAATGGATTATTGAGAGAAATAAAAAATCCTAGACTCAATGACATTGTGCACAGGTAGATAGTTTATGATTAATTCGTGACTATGTTGCGATTTACTTGATACCCTCGAACAGGTGTTGACTATGGATTACTCATCCACTTCATCTGAAATATTTGGAAATAAAAGAAAAGGAAATTCCAAGTCGCATTTTTTTCTAGTCCTCCAACAATTGCGACGGTCAATAAAACGACAGATGAAGGCCAATTGACGCTGTTATTGAAGTTTGCTTAGACTAACCCTTATCCTTTTTTTTCATCTCATTTATTACAGATTATGTGCCGGATAAACTTCACGACGTTAAGTTTATTTCTTGTTTTGGGGACAGGCAGCATCTTGTCAGAATCGACACAAAATGCTGATGGTAAGTAATTTTCATTAATTGATTCCACTGAATGTGATATCTGATTAATTGCTATTTAATAAACGCCTAGCTAATTACCTATTAATCTGGATGTTTTACGTATTATTCTTTTTTTTACCTTTTCAATTCCACTTTGTCTCTCCAAAAACTAAAAAAAAGGTAAAAACTGAAACAGTGATCGTGCTCCGTACATTTCAAAGATTTTTTTCCAAACAAACTTCAACCCCTTTTAGAAATGGGTAACGTTGACCGATTTCGTTCCAATAAAGAACAAGTGGCTCTGTGATACTCAAGGATACCCTGGTAACCACACACTTAGAAATTATGAATTTTACATGGGACGTAATTCATGTTTGTAAAAAGTCAGGGAACGTAAAGAAAGATTTCGTGCAAAATTACGTCTCCTGGAACTGGCACATACGCAATTAGACAAAAGGTGTGTTTGATCGTGATCATTTTCTCATCTCTTTCAACTCATTCTTATGTGCTAAAGGACGCTTGCATCTGTTGGTCCCAGGGGACAGAAATTTACATGACATTTTGGTAGTGTGCAATAAGCATTAGCATATGTAGTAAATCAACCCTAAATCTGCATTTCAGATGCTACAAGCATTATATTAGCATTATAATAGCATCTTATTTAAATGCTTGTAGCTTGTAATTAACATTTCGAATGCAAAATAGCATTAATGAAGCATTGTCATACACACTACCAAAATGTCATGTAAATTTCTGTCTCCTGGGACCGACACCTGCAAGCGACCTTTAGCACATAACAATGAGCAATGAGTTGAAAGAGATGAGAAAATAAATTCAATCAAACACATCTTTCGTCGAATTGCGTATTTGTCAGTTTCAGGAGACATAATTTTACACGAAATCTTTCTTTACGTTTCCCGACTTTTTACAAACATGAATTACGTCTTAATAAAATTCATAATATCTAAGTGCGTAGCATTACAGTGAAGCAGCCGTATATTGGGCAAAAAGTGGCATTTATGGTGCTTTAGAGGCAACTTAATTGCTTAATATGCTGCCGTAAAGACGCTTTGGAACTGCTTATTGGCTACCTGAGAACTCAAGGATACTCAAAAAAGTAAAAAAAAAATTAGGATCGCTTAACATTTTAAATTTTTAAGAAAAGATACCGATTTCTAATTAATAGGTTCATTTTAATCACGTGCTCCATATTTCAACAAACAAAGAATAAAGAAATGAAGATCAAAAAATCATCAAACACATTTTGTGGCTCTTCCATATTAGGGAGGTATATAGGCATATAGGCATGATCCTCGGACTGTCATTGTCATTACAGAACACAATCGGTGACGAAGGATCTTGAAGAATGTGGATGAGATCCGGTACAGTTTTGCTCGCTACTGATCGGATCAGATCGGTCGTCTTCGCTTTTCTTCTGCTTCCAGCTCGTTACTGGGTTGTCCGAGTCTCCTTGAACGGTTTTACCACGCGGGGCACGGTCGAATTGCCGATTCCCAGCTGTTCCGCGATTCACCTGTGGGATTGGCCTGGATTTTACACGACCGCTCCAATATTTTTTTATCAAAGCACTTCTGGCTTGGAGCCTTGATAACCACTTGACAGATTGTGACTTTGTAAATTTGTAGATTGTATTTTGCACATTACTAACATTACACTCAGAACTAGTATTGTCCAAATGTTCACCAAGTTTTACCCTTGCAATAAAAAGTTATACACAAAATAAAGTGTTGATTTTTTTTCGAGTAAATTTGAAATATTTTGGAAAATGGGCACCAAGCAGAAGTTCATATTTTTCATTACCCCTTACAATGACTGACAGGAGCGCCACTCTAAACACCGTTCTCAAGGTTAAATTGTATTAAGTATCAGAGCCTTTGAATAAAACTAGACGCTTTAATGATGTAGAAGGAGATGTTCGCTCATCACCATGAGGCACCAAGAGTGGACAGTAATGTTTTTGCTAGAATGAAAGATATGAAGGGAAAGTGTTGAAGGTTCCGTCAGTGTACGGTAGGTTGGAAATAAAGATTGGACTGTTTGGAGGTTGGAGGTTGGAAATAAAGATAATGAAATTTTGGGTAATACTAGTTTAGAATGTTATGTTAATGTATGCAAAATCGCGATCTGTCAAGTAGTTTTCAAGATGCATTCGAAACAAGAAGAGCTACGCCAGCAAATCTTGGGCGCGGTGATCGATAATCCAGGTCAGTCGCACAGATGGATCGGCAAAAGGCTTGGAATCCACCATTCCACCGTGTCTCGCGTTGTGAAGATGTTCCAGGAGACGAAGACCATCGAGTGGCGCGCTGAAAACCGAGAACGGAATACCCAGAGAAGGTGCGGAAGATAAGGCAGTACTTTAAGAATAACCCGAACCTTTCCACCCGAGACGTGGCCAAAAAGGTCAATTCGTCAAAGTGGTTCGTCCAGCAGACCATGACGCCGGCTGGGCTACGTGTTTTTAAGCGGACACAATTTCTCCCAGTTTTTCTTCAAAGCTGATGTACAAAGCCTCGCCCAAGATCTCATGAGCAGTGTTAAGAGAAATGTACGAGCATTCAGCTTGAGGGGGAGGGGGATATCCGATTTAAAATGAATTTTTGGTGATCATTTTTGTGTGTCTCATTTTTTCCGAGTCCAGTCCTTAGAACAGATGTGTTGAAAATTGAGCGAACGTACATGGGTGTAGTAGTACTCGAACTAAGGACGTCACCCTTTCCACTGCGAGGTAGGTCGAGACATGGACGAATCCGCCACCTCAACAAGCAAAAGGTGACGTTTGGAAAGCGCTCATGTACCACTGATGGCTTTGTGATACTTATTCGAGCGATATATTGACGAATTCAGGTTGTAAATAGAAGAAGACACCGAGTGGTGATAAATCTGACAGCTCCCATTGTCCGCTCACGGACACTTTAGTATGTGAATGGCGATCCTTGGCTCGAAGGATCCCAACTGATTGGCCAACTTCTCCCTGGTGAGAAGTTCCACGGGAACAGGAACGAAGCGACAGCGACAGCGACGAGAAAACTCAACTCTTGGAGCCTTGAAAAAGGCTGTTAGTTGCGGCTTTGGAGAAAGAAATGAATGCGTTTGGATAATCTTCCAAATGTGACTTTATTTAGATGTTAACGGTATAACAAACCAAAAAATACTGATACTACGAGCTTTTTTTTTTTTTTTTTGACTTTAAAGATCTTATATTTCTGCGTTTTGTTTGGGTTTTACATGGGATTTCAGTTTGCAAGTGATGCAGGTTTTCCTTTTCATCTTTGATTGTGATTAATTAATTATTATTCTAAGTTTCTAGCCTTGAAGGCTTGTTTGAGTATGTACCACCTTGGTGGAGTTGGTTTGGTTTAAAATTGGAAAGACTACCTAAAAAACTACTTCTATCTTAACCTACTATTTACACTAATCCTACTATTTACATCTAACCTACTATATACAAGCTGCTGACGAGAGCATGCTCGGAAGTGCTACATTTCTCTACAAATTTGTTTGTGATTGTGGCTATTTTTTCATCTATTTTTAAGATGTCTGCCTCCTGGTGGAGGTCTGTGATCCTGGTGTCATAAGGACGATCCAGGATCATCCTCAGAGCACGGTTTTGGGCGACTTGGACCTTGTTCCTGTGGGTCTGCGCGCATGATTCCCACACCGGCGCTGCATAAAGTAGCGCGGGTGCAATGATTTGTTCGTAGACGGCCAGTTTGTTAGTCCTAGAGAGGTGGGATCTGCGACAAATTAGCGGATACAGGCACCTAACTAGGGCGGAAAACTTAGCTACGACCCTATCTATATGCGAGCGGAAGAGGAGCTTTTCATCAAACATCAACCCTAGGTAGATGACTTTGGCGGACCACTCAACCCTTGTGCCGTCCATGATAATGGTGCAATCCGGAGGGGCTTGCGTTTGTCGGAATAACGGTGCAGAAACATTATTGTTTGGGTTTTGGAGGCATTGATTTTGATCTTCCAGATTTTAGCATAGTCAGCAAAGGTGTCTAGGGATCGCTGGAGTTTGGTGGTGATTTCAAGGGACTTTCGGCCCTTGACGGCAATGGCTGTGTCATCTGCAAACAGAAAGAACACGCATCCGTCGCCGAGAGGGGAATGTCCGAGGTGTAGATGCTGTAAAGCAAGGGGCCTAGGAGGCTGCCCTGAGGAACTCCTGCAGGGATGGAGAAGGTGTCTGAGAGGCAGTTATTTATCGAAACCCTAAACGACCTTTGCTGAAGGTAGTTACGGGTGATTTTGATGAGATGGTGAGGAAAGTTGAAGTTGCAAAGCTTGTACACAAGCCCGTCGTGCCAGACATTGTCAAACGCCTTCTCGACGTCTAACAATGCCATGGCTGTGGACTTGGATACAGCTTTGTTTCTTCGGATGAGGTTCATCACCCGTACTAGCTGATGTGTAGTTGAATGGCCTTTCCGAAACCCAAACTGCTCCGGAAGAAGGATGTTGTGTTCCTCGACAAACGCAAGCAGACGGTTGAGAATTAGTTTCTCGAACAATTTGCTCAGTGCTGAGAGAAGGCTGATGGGTCTATAACTTGTAGGTGAAGTTGGATCTTTGCCGGGTTTGAGGATCAGGATGATTTTGCCATCTTCCAGATGTTTGGAAAATAGTGCAACTCAAGCATCTGTTGAAGATGGCACTCAATAAAGTGAGACTTTGATGGTAAGTCTTTTAAGTATTAGGTTGAATACTCCGTCAAACCCGGGAGCCTTCATGTTTTTGGAGAACTTCAGCGCTGAGCAAATGTGTTCTACAGTGATTCTATCCTCCGGAGGAACTGACACAAGGGAGGCATCCAGATTTTGGACGCATTGTTCAACCTGACCTTCGAGCGGACTTAGGATAGTGGAGCCAAGCAGATGCGACGAAGCGATGTGATTGCCAATCGCATTTGCTTTCTCCTGAGGGGTAATTAAAATATTGTTGGCGACCTTGAGCGGAGGAACAGGTTTGGGATGAGTTTTTAGGACCTTGGCAGCCTTCCAGAATGGTCTGGAGCGGTCGTCCAGGTTTTGGACCATGCGCCCGAAATTTTCATTTCGTAGTGAGACCATTCTGGAAGCAATCTGCCTATTCAGATTGGCCACTTCTTGTTTTTTGTCCAGATCCCCAGTCCTCTGAAACTGGCGTCTACGAACATTTCTTAGGCGGATCAACAGTTGGGTGTGGGAATCAATTGCGACAAACTTACCCCTCACCGGAACTCGTCGCACGCACGTCTCATCAGCCACACCAATGGCTCGTTGCAGTCCCTCCAGTGCTCGGTCGATGTCCTCAATGGTGCCGAGGGGTGGATTCTCGTCGATGTTGTTGTCTACCGTTCGACCGAACGACACCCAGTTGACGTGGTGGTAGTCCTTTCGTAGGCAGCGGGGGGCTGGGTCCACGTTGACACCAACTTCCGCCACCACCGGTTGGTGGTCGGAGCTGAGGTCGTTGTGAGCCACCGGCTTGGATATGTTGGTGTTGGTCAGGAAGATGTCCAAGGTGGATGGGTTCCCCCGCTCGCGAGGTAAATGTTGGTTCGTCTGAGAACTGCACCGTGTACAGTCCGTGTTGGGCATGGTCGAAAAGCAGACTTCCATTCCGGTTCCGCCGATAGTTCCGCCAAGCTTCGTGCCGGGCATTGAGATCCCCGCCTATGACGAACCGGGAAGTGGTTCGAGCGATGTTGGTCAGGTCGTTCTTGAATTTTGTTGCCGTTCCGTTGCTGACAGCACACTGCCGAGGGCAATAGACGGCGATGAATCGGATGTTTGCGGAAGTTGTTTCCACCTCCACACTCAACGCTTCGATGACCGAAGTATTAATGTGAGGTAGAATGTGGTACTTGAGGTCCTTTCTTCACGACGACCGCAATGCCACCCCCTGGAGCTGGTGCGATCGAGCCGAATGATGTTGTGGTCAGGCAACCAGAAGCTGTCACCTGCCTTGAGATGGGTCTCTGTAAGGAGGCCCACGTCGATGTTGTGCCTGCCAAGGAAGTCGGCAAGCTCGATTGTTTTTGCTCGTATAGAGCGAGCGTTCCATGTGACGATGGTTAGCGGTTTAGTAGCCATGTTTGGTGATGAAAGAGGCTACTGCGCGAATCTGCTCGGCTCGGGTCTTGCAGGTTCGTCTGATGATGATGGCTTCCACCAGAACGGTGGCGAGTTCCTCGTCAGTGAGCGAGTCATCTTCTTCGGCGTCACCGGCCGCAACCTGGGAGTACGACGTACCAGGAGCGGGGGTGGAGCGTTGATTCGGCTGGTTGGCAGCAGCAGGGGGGTTTGCTGGGCTGACCGGCAGCGGGAACCCATGGCGGGGGCACCGGGGTTCTGTGGTTGTTGACGGGAGGCGGCTGCCTACGTCTTGCTTGGAGTGCTGGGAATTGAGCTTCAGTGAGCGCCGGGGGCACTCTCCTTGTTCTTCTTCCTTCCCGGTTGGTTGCTGGTCGATGCTTGTTTGCGGATATATTTGAAGTCCTCGCGCTTGGGACACTGGCGGTCGGAACCTTGGTGAGCACCACCACAATTGGCGCATTTGTACTCCACTGTTTCGGATCCACTCAATGGGCAGGCGGCTGTGGCATGTTCTTCGGCGCAGGTGCCGCACCGGGGCTTGATGTTGCAGTTGCGGGTACCATGACCGAAGTTGAGGCACCGCTGGCACTGAGTGACGTCACGACGACCGCCTCGGTATGGCTCCCATCGGCAGATGACAGATCCGATGATGCGAACGGCTTGCAGCCCATTGAGGGTAACTGTTCCCTTTTTGAAGTGAACCAGGAAAAGGGAGTCCGGGTGCCTCTTTTCGTTCCTCCTCTTGATCCGGTAGACGGCGAGTGGAGCTAGCTTGTACCGATCCTTCAGCTCGTTTTCGATCGACTTGGGATCGAAGTTCGGTAAGCCCCTGATGACTGCCTTGAAGGGTTTCTCACCAGGGATGTCATGGGTGAAGAATTCCACCTTGGAATCCTTGAGGAATGACTTCGCTAGGTCGAATTCCGCTTGGGTGTGCAGAATGACCTTGGTGCCGATGCCGGTGAGTTTGTACTCCGCCTTGACGCCCAACGACGTGAAGTCGCTAAAAGTTTGCCTAAAGGCACCGATTTAACCACCAGCGGTGGTAGTTTAATTTTGGTCGCACCTGACTCGGCGGCATTGGGGTCCTCTGCTGTGGCACCGAAATCTCCGACATCGCTCATATTTGTCGCCGTACGTTGGCTTGCTTCGCTCGCCGCGTCCGATTGGCGCTTCTTCTTCTTCTTCCGGTTGCTCTCCGAAGAGGCTTGGTCCTGCTTGGCAGGGCTGTGATGGCCCTTTCCTCGCTTTCTTGACATCGTCCGATGACGATCAACTATCTTCACAAACAACGATTTTCCCGAACAAAAGCGCGCGACGATAAGGAAGCGAAAAACACGTCCGAACGTGTCGCTTGTAGGATACTGAATGATGCCCCGATACTACGAGCGATATGCAGCTCCTTTTTATAGTTGTCTTCTCAGTTCCTTATGCACGCTGATTGGTTCACGCTATGGAGGGGCAACCACGCAGATAGGACGTGATTCGTGATGATCACGCTCAATGCTGCTGATATTGTCGTGCTCAAGCGCCAGTGGCGTAGCCAGAAAGGGTCAAAGCTTGCTTTTGGCAGGGTTTTACTGGCACAACACATATAACATTTCGGAAGACCGATTACCCGCGGTCGACTCGGGGTTAGTAAGTGTCGTAAAGACCAAAGATGTGGTTAATAACAAAAAAAAAACAAATAAGACATTATGTTCGCATTGTGCGCGAACACCCATGTTAAAGTATAGGACGAACATTTTAAAATGCTTCTAATAAATTCAAATGAAATTCTTGTTAAAAGCGGTTTGTTGTATGATGTAAGAAAAATTCCGAGAGCGAGAATCGGCTCCAGTCGGTGGAAA